>APFE030090160.1:0-16834 GCA_000404065.3 Pinus taeda
ATGGTCTATTTTTATTTTTCCAAGTTTTAAGCCTTTATGGGAAAAAAGTTCGATAATTTTCCCGCAAACCTAGCACTCGACAATTCATTGACCTAGCAAATCACATATCTACTGAATGAAATGACAACTAGATTCTTAACTTAATTAGCGGAAGCAAGTTCCACATTAACCAATCTCAATCCCAATGACATTAACAAATACTGTCCAATCAACAACTCTTCATTAACATTCAGAACTTACTTAGGCTCTCGTCTTGGGATAATGGAGCAACTGAGAAAATTACATATTACAATATACCTTGGAGCTGATCTAGCAGATTAGGCCCTAGATCAATCCTTGATCCCCTCAGTTGATTTGGATCTCCAAACTGCCCTTTTGCACTTCCTTGGACTCGACACACTAGAGCATCACACTCTTCACTAAGATGTCTCTCTCAAAGTCTTGCGCTGTTGTTTGGTGTGTCTTCTTCCTCTCCTTTGCCTTGCTTTTATAACTTTACATTGAGATAAATCCCTAACAATTAGTTCCAAGGTGATTGATGGCAAAGATTAGATCTCACCTCATTTGAGATCAAGGGATGATATTAAATCATAATCCTTAAAGTAATTATTTCACTTTTCCTAAGTTTACTTTAGCTCAATTAGCCAACATTATAATTATGTACCTTTCCTAAGGCAAAACTTACGCTAAGTTACAAAAGCAACTTGCTCACACTAGAGCAACTATCTTAAGATTTGTGGGCGACTTCATGTATGCCTAGACACCTAGGTCTGTCTAGAAGTACCTGTCTGAGCTACAAACATCAACATTCCCTCTTAGTGAGGGAGGTACTTTTGCCCCTTGGAACTGACTTCGATCCTAGAATTGCATTTGTGCCTTGGTTGCTCCTTGTGAATTGGAAGCCTTTTCTGCCAATTGGCCTAGAAACATCCTCTAGTCCTGCCCCCGTTGGACTAGTTCCTAGAAGCCTCTTGGTTCTGAATATCTTATAAGGTCATCTCACACCAGGAGACCTTTTTGACAGAGTTGATGTATAGTGTGTCTTCTCCCCACCTAAACCTGAAGGTGGACTACGTCTGAGTTGCTCAACCTTTGAAGCTTCTTGCTCCTTGTTCTTTGTCTCTAGTTTGCTTCTTGCCATCGGTCGATTAATCTGGCCATTTAGCCTATACAGGTTTCTCTCTATAACTCCTATCACATGTCCCTCATTGGAGCTAGATCCCTTGGGTTTGATCAATGCATGTTTGTCTTGTAGTGCTACACATAACCCATTTTTCTCTATAATAGAGACTAAGAGCAAACTCCACCCATGTTCTGGCCACCATATCACATCCTCCACTTATAGTCTGCCTCCTGGCTCAAGCTGGAATATCACTATTCCAACCCCCTTTACTACATGTTTGGAATTAACTCTAAACTCTACATGCAATCCTAAGTCCCACTTGATCATGATGTCAAACAACTCATGTGCCCCTACCATATTCCATGTGGCTCCACTATTAAGCAGCCACACACACATTGACATTGTGCTTGAGGTAAGGTAGGAAACACATGTGAACATGGTTTCAAACTACCTAGTAAACTCCTATGCTTTTGCTAATGCAACTGTAGTTGACTGTGTTCCCTTTTCACACTTCTTCCTCTCTGGACATTATGAAGCATAGTCTTCTGGCTTATGGTAGACATACCACTTGACCTTAGTGAAGTCTTTCTTCTTCTTGTGTTGTGAGGTTCATTCCTCACCCCTTTTGCTCATACCTTTGCTCCTCATTGCTTGACTGGCAAGAGCAAGATTCTCATCATCCCCACTCTTTGTTGTCCTTTAGACAATGATTTCTCCTAGATTTCGTTCTAAGTGAATTGATCCCACTGTTTGCTCCCAATCTGATAGCTTTTCTCATGCTAGAACACCTGTCACATAGGTAGCCCATTGTTTTGCAAGCCTACTCAAGCTCCTCTTTCAACACGGCTAGCCCAGCAGGTCCAAGCTCATCTCGAACTTGCTGAATCATAGTGAGGTATGATACCATTGTGTCTGATTTAGTCATCTTGGCGTTCCTGAGCTTTTGCCGCAACAACATTTTTTGATTCTGAATATCACTATGATACAGACTCGTCAAAGTAGTCCACATCTTATGGGCACTATTCTTTCTTTATATGTGAGATCACATGATCCTTTATCCTATCCATGATGATATGTCTAGCTTTCACATCTTTCAAATTGTTGGTTGCAAGAGCTATAGCATTTGTAGGAGGTGTAACTCGAGTTTTTACAAAACCCCATAGGTTTTTCTCCATGAGAACTAGTGCTACTCTCCTTCCATGCATTGAAATTATAAGTGCCCTCCAACTTGTCCTTGAAACTGTACTGACCCTAATTTTTGCATTAGCTTGCGGTGAGAATAGGAGAGATTTCCAGAGTTTTACATGGTCCAATTGGGATCGGTTGCCATTTTTCATCACCAGGATCAATTCCAGACAGTTTGATCTTGGTTCTGCTGCATTTTGATGATTTCTGTAAAACAGAGTTATTCACAAGCATATTTTAATTACTTATGCTTAAGGTGTTTTTTTAGGTTTGATTAACTGGAGAAACACCTTAGTGTAATAGCTTGTTGGAATCAGGACGAAAATATCTACAAGACAGAATGATGAAAAAGGGATTTGGGAGGCCGATGGTGGAATTTTAAGCCAATGTTGCAGGATCCTTCCCCCAAATTTGGAGGTAAATTTGCTTTTTGTACAGATCGACTGCCGATCCTTGGGAAGAACTGTGGATCTGAAAATTGGATCCATGGTTCTGCCTTTTTTTTTTGCGGTTCTTAGAAAAATGGAACTGCGATGGCTTGATCCGTGGTTTCAGAACGGATCAACCATGGATTGCAAGTGGATCTGGGAGAAAGGCGAATGGTTCCACAAACTTGTGTTTTTTTTGGGACTTGACTTGGGTTTTTGAATTGTTATGTTAGGAATTATGCTTCCCGAAAAGTGCCAAGGTGCCCCCTTGATGCTTCCTAAATGATTCCTAGATGCTCCCTAATGGTAATGTTAAATTGTGAAAGTAGAAGTGACGTTCTCCTTTATCTTTCATTTTCATCATTTTACTTAAATTTTTAACATTACCATGAAATGATTCAGGATGTTTGAGAGTGGTTCCAACCTCGTCAAACCTCATTTAGAGAAAATATAATTTCATATCCCATTCAAAATATAACAGAGTTAATAGTTTTCAGGATTTTAGGATCAATGGGATTGTGGTATTTCATTAGATTATATCATATATGAGTCTATGTGATTGGCATTTAATGAAGAGCGCTAAAACCTACATGTACCACTGTGTTGGCGGTGTTGATTGTTGAACTCCTTTTTCATATCTTTAGCAAAAATATACCCTTCACTCAAATCAAAATATACCCTTCACTCAAATCAAAATCATTGATTAGGCATGTTAAGCTTTTTCTACCATATTATAAGGCTTGGATTAGGCCGTTTGATCAAAATTGGGCAATGTTGACTAGTATCCCTAAAGAATCAAAGTAGAAGCAAAGGCTAGACAGGAGGAGAGGAATCTAGATTCTAGATGGTTGACACTCAAATAATTAATCATTGATGTATAATGGATGCCATATCTATTTTGATTTATGTACAAATATTCATGTTTACATATCTTCTACAACTAATTTGGTATTTTGGATTTTTTTTGAATATATATACACACACACACACACAAACACACACACACGCACTTTGCTTCCCAGATTTTTGGAAAATGACGCTTCTGATGAGTTGCTTCCAAAAAACTTCCTCGCTTCGTGCAACATTGGTTTAAGCATTTTTTGGAGATGAAAGTGCCTCTAATTAATAATAAAAAAAGTCACCTATTAAATAAAAGGAAAAAAAGTGACTATTAAAATAAAGGGTAAAAATGTGGCAAAAAGGTCAAGTGACTTATAAAAAAGGGAAATGAGGTCAACTTTTTCACTCACTTGAAAAATAGAATTTTGGAGAGCTCTTGGGAAGAAGACTAGGGGTTTTGGAAACCCTCATTCTGGTTGGTTTCGTTGTTGAAGCTATACACCCTAGCTAGTATGAGAGTGAAATCACTCAAATTTTGACATTGGGCTTCATTGTTGACAAAGATAGAAGCATTGGTGAAAATGGAGAAGATCTAAAAGTGTTATCAGTTGATTTTATAATATATGTTTGGGTATTATTTATTCTCTCCATACAAGCCAAGTTATCACTGTGTTTGCTAGTGCATTGGGTCGAGTTCATGTTCTTGTTGAGGGCTGAGATTATCTTCCTTGTTGAGGCCCGAGTTTTGTCTGATCTGAGGGCTGATTTCTATCACTTCTTGAGATAGAGTCCTCTCATAATATAGTTGGCCGATTTTGAAAAATCAAATGAAAAAGCTTTGGTTGTGATACTTTGATTGGTATGGTCTTCCTCTCTCCCTCTAAGGGCTGACCTCCAATTGCTTTGTGTCGTGATCACACTTTCATGGGCCTTGACCATGTCTTTGGCCTGTTGCCTCTGTTAGTTTGCCTGATTCGTTGCTTGGTTAGCTTGTTGGTGGCTGCCCAACTCCCATTGCAGCCTATTGCGATGAACCTCGCAAGTTGTTGCAACTTTTCCCACTGGCCTTGACCGATGCATGACACTTTGGCACCCTCATCGACTGATTTATTGCTTGACCCACGTCTTATTGCATCTTCCTGTGTTAGCTGGTGAAATGTTGGTTGTCGGCTACAACAGCTGCCTGCCACGCATTCTATTAGCGAATACCCAACTAATGTCGGCTGCTAGTCACCTCTGTCATGACCACTACAGTCCCTGAGCTCTCTTCCACTTGCTCTGATCGTGCATTTCCTGTTACCGTTGCACAATGTGCCTCGATAATTGCCTTCTTCTTTTGGCCAAATCATTGCTTATGGCGTTGTTCAGTGTGTTGTCTGCTGAGTGCATCTACTCCAATGCTTGACCTCCATTTACGCTGGCTTGATCTTGAGCTACACCTTTTCTCGTTTATTGGTCGCAATTCAATGTGTTTTCTCTGGTGGTTGTGGTTTCCTTGGCCGACCGGTCTCTACTATGGCCCTGCTTGACTGAATGTGCGATTCCTTGCACTAGATTTGATGGCCTTGCTGCTATCGACTAGGTGGGTCTGACAACACACTTAGGGTTGTTGTCCTGCCTATAGTTTTAAAAAGCAGAATCAGGAACCAACCCAGTCCACCTATCAAATTGCTTATTGAGTTGGAAATGGAAAACTAGACTAATCAGATCTCAATGAATCGATTTTAAAAAAAATACATGAAATTGTTAATTTTTAATGAAAAAATTAGTTTTAAGATTTAAAACTATGATCACAAACCATTAGAGACAAAAAATGCAAAGTTTTCTCATTTATATACCATGTAGGGGTAAATATATCAAAATGACACCGAGTGCAATACATATCAACAACAAAATACATAATCAATGAGGCTCAAAATGGCCTCTAGAGTAAAAAACAATGTTACAAGCTATTGGGCCACCGATCTACTGTAAGTCTAGATATTAGTGATAAACATGATCACTCATCAAACTCATCACCACTACTTAACATGGGATCATCAAGAGGAGTGACATAAACATCATTTGGCTCAAAGCTTAATGATTGTGCAGACTCCTCTGCAACCTCAATATAGTAGTAGCAACATCAAAACTAGACCCAACAAAAGCAAGAGTTGGTTGAGCTACACACTTAGTGCTTCCCATTGGTTGTTTGCCTTTGCTTGATTCAACTATTGGTTGTGGTTTCACTAGTGCTACCATATTTGTAGTGGGATCAACCTCCCCTAACTCCATGGTCTCAATATCAAAATTAGGATCAAACTCAACTGGTTTAGCCTCTTCCACCCATTCCAATGTTGGATCAATATACTCCAACACAATGAGATCTAGTTCAAGTCTTTTGTTCATCAACTAGTTGATGTTGGATGGTGTTGTCATTGATGTCAACCTTGGGTTTGACTTTGACCAAACACCAACCATTAATGTCAAACTATTAATGAACACTCTTATATTTGTCTGGATTACATCAAGTTGGAAGCTCCACTATTGGATGGATGGAAACCCTAGTTCTAAGGTTTGGGTTCTATGGACTAAAGATGTACCGTGAACTTGTTCAAGGTTTTTGAAGACACTGATTGTTGCTTTTGTCTTGAAGATCCTCATAAACGGATTCTCCTCATCGAGCCGATTTCGGTGGTATATGCCACGCCCCGCGAGACCTCCTGGTTTGAGAGATATTCGTGATTGAAGCCGAAGAGCCCAGTTTGTGGGCTAAAACCCCATGCATGGTGACATGGCACCCTAACATAGGCTAGCACTTATTTAACTCAAGGAAAGAGGGTTTCTCCATTGTAAGTGTGGTTAAACTATTTTATAAAATACCTCAAATAATATCTTGAACTTACAAGGGGCTTTGACCTTATGAAATTCTACCTTGTGGAAGTTAGCGAAAATGGTAGAAGGAAGGGTTTAGGTTTTTTGATTGGGTCTTTTGGTTGTTCGTTGGGATATTTCTTTTGCAGGCATCAAACACAGGCCTAATTCGGTTCTGTGGGGTCCTATTTAAGGCAGTGAAGGTGTAGGCCTTTATTGTAGACCTTTGATCCTCATCCAGGGCACAAAATTCATAATAGTGAGAGTGGGTTTTAGGTCCTGTTCATGCCTTAAATCCACGCTTTAAAGAAACTAAGCAATGCGCTAGTTGTGTTGGCCTAGAAAAAGTAAATTGAAGGGTATAAATCGTCTCTCTGAAGCGTTAATGATCAAGCGCATACAAGATCAATCATATTTGTCCCGATGTTTGGCTTATTAATACATATACAAGGTTTAGGGCCTGATGCAAATTCGACCATGAGTCTGAAGTTTGTTTGAGGGTTAAAATCTTATCGAAATATACACTATTTGTTCAGCGAAGCAGTGAGACTTTGTTGGACAAAATTTTGATCTAGCTTAGCAATAAGTTCTTGCGTCTGAGCTTTTGTTGAGGCTAGTAAAAAACAATGACTCTGAAGAAAAGAATTGAGTCCTATTGGCATGAGTTTGGCAAGTGCATAATTCTAGTGCCAATAAAGTTGACCTCGCATCCATTTAGTGAATGCATCCTATAGTTGATTATATTAGCTTATTTTGAGGCAGCAATGTAACTTTTGTCTCTTGGTTTTTTGTGGATTGGACAACAAGATTGTTTGTTTATGTGGTTTGGTTCTAAGCATATGTATAGTTACACATTGTTGGACAACAAGGTTATTTGAAGAATAGACTTAAGTATGAGTTGGATCTTGATCATCTTTGGTTGGCAATACTACCATTTGACAAGGGTCATTAAGGATTGAAACCAGCTGAAGATTGTCTAACGGTTCCACATTCTAACAATTATACCTTGTAGATCAAATGCACTAGGTCAATTATTGATTTTGTTGTGTTCTTTTTTTTTTTGCATTTTTTTTAGCACCTTGAATGAGTCAACCTGCTAGACTGTGGATTGCCAAATTCATGCATGAGGACCATGACAACAATATTAACACATACTTGAATTCATTTGATAAAGATAACAACATTGTTTCAGTCATTGAATTGACAACAAGGTACAATAATCATTGAATTGAATAGTAGTGACTTTTAGGTACAACAATCTTGATTAAAAACAATGAACAATGGTCTTGCACTTATGATATAAGACTGTGAAGAGATTCTTGTGACAATATTATTGATTGACCTTCGTAGTTGTAATAGTAAGACCATACTTCTTACAATGATTTCCTTTATGACATGGTGGTTGTAAAACTCCTATACAATGAAATTTTGATGTGACAACATTGTTGACAAGGACCTTACCTTAATAAATCATATTGTGTAATGCAACAAAGTTATGTCGATGAGAACTTGGGGGCCAGTAGTGTTTAACTTGACAAACATTTCTCCATATGTATTAACTTGACACGCCAATAACCTTGATGAGTGACAGTGACCAATATATGACCATATAATGAGTATGATTTGAAAGCAACATTTGTGGACAGTAATGATATATACAACAATGAATGTATTTGACAGTGGTCCAGGAACTTGATACATGACATTGATCTACATGAGAGTGCACTTGGTATTTGACAATTTCTTTTGGTACTTGATAGTGTTCTTTGTACAATGCAGTTTCCTAATGATAAGATAAGAACTTGATTGACATAGCATAGTACCTATATGACAGTGGATGGTTATTGAACAATGGTATTGGCAGCTAGTGACCTTGATGACAATCTTCAGTTGTAGGCTTGTAGAAGTGAACAATTGTAGATTGCAGAGTGGTCAGAGATAGTAATGGTATGATTTGGCTTTGAGCATAAGTTGGATCGTGTTTGAGGTATTATTGTACAATGGTTAGTTTGAGTAGTGTTGAGTACTGAGGCTGCCAGGACTTGACGTGATATACATACTGAGTAGAGTAGCAAAATCTTCATTATAGTCTTTTAAAATTGATTCAGAGCACAGGTGGACCCAGCTTGAAAATTGCGACTGATCAGGATGGCAGGGTGGTGCAAAGCAAGTGATTAGAGTCACCTTCAGGTTGGAGCTTGAGAACAATTTAGGGCGGCAGGGTGGTGCTAAGGCAAGTTGGAGCCTGCACATTGCATTGGAGTGTTCGTCTAGTTGTAGTTGGTACACAGGGTGTTGGAGCATCCATTAGGTTGGAGCTTGAGATCTAGAGCGTTGGAACGTCCTCCCAGTTGCAGTTTGTAAACAGGGTGTTGGAGCATCCTATAGGTTGGAGCCTCCTTTAGTTGGAGCTGAAAACTTGATGTAATTATTTTTGTAGACAAATATTAAGAAGCGTTCGGTGGTTTTTTACCTAGAGGGGGTTTTCCACCTAAAAATCTGTCTATTGTCTTGATTATTGTGCATTGTTGAATGGCGTCGTTAGCTATTTATGTTGATGAAATATAATATATATATATATATATAATATATATAGATATATTTGAATAAAGACTAATTCTATTAAGATAAGAAAAGTATAGTACAATCAAGCTTGCGTGCAAGCGAAGCAGAAAAGCAAGGGAGCCGCAGGTGATAGGCTATCTACCTCGCTCCTAAGAGTCAATCCATGAAAGGGCCATGGAAAACAAAGGAATGCAAAAAGATAGAACTCAGTTGAGAGAACTACCCGGAGGGGTCATTTCTTGCCACACGATATTTTTTGCCTTTTTTCTTGTTTACTTTGACCCACCCAGTGGAGTTTGGCTGAGCCATGACAAGCTGTAGACTATTCTGCACTGGCGGCAGAATACCCTTATCAGAGTTTGAGGACGAAGAAAAATGAGAACGTTTCTGAGAAAACTGAGGGTCAGAGGGGACTACCGATCCGCCCGAGGGAACGTCCATCAGAATCACATCATTCTGCACATCTGCTTCAGTAACCTCATCATTCTGCAAAACTGCTTCAGTTTCCTCTTCATCCGAACTAGAGAAATCTAAATCGTACATAGAACGGGGAGGCTCACAAGGATTCCAGTGCTTGGATTTGGGTTTGCGATTCAGATTCTTCTTTTTATCGAGGAACTGGGTACAAGTACTCTGGAGGTGCCCCACTTGATGGCAATGGCGGCATCGGAAGGCTGTATTCTCGTAATCCGAGGTTTGAGTCCAGTGGAAATCTCCAATCTTGAGATTAATCTGATCCGGTAGTCCTTTGCTGATATCTATTTCTGCACAAAGTCTGCCGGTGTAAAGACCATTTTCCTTTCTTGAGGAGTTTGCAGCCAGGTAGCGTCCTAAAGTATTTCCAATGGCTAAGAAAACAGATACATGCCATAGATGAGTCGGAAGATTCGGGAGCCTGACCCAAATGGGAAGCTTGGTGATGACTACTGTAGAAGGGTCGAAGTTTGGAGACCGAGGGGTGAGAAAAAGCCCAGCCGCACCCCAGAACCAAGGGCCTCCCGTTAAGGCCTTCGGGTAATCTTCATGTGAGTCAAAAACCATAATGAAGAATCCTTTTGAACATAAGTAGATCTTGCTTTTTTTAGTCCAAGTGGAGTGGATCCATTGGTACAGATCTGCTGTGCGAGGCCAAAGCCCATTAAATCTGCATATGAGTGCAGATTCTGCAAATATCTGGAAGCGATTTTCAATCTCAGGATGAGAGCAATTGATGGAAGGAATATTCTTTGATTTGTCTACCAAAAACGACTTTGGAGCCCCATTTGGATGTGCTGCTTTCGAAGAGGACTGAGGCTGGGCAGCGTCTTTGCGAGCTGCATCTTTATAAGAGAAAGAAGGGGCAGAGGAAGTCTGCCCAAAGGAACCACCTCTTAAACGAAAAGAAACCCCGATAGAAGCGTCCTTATGAATGCTGTAAAAGGAGAGAGGAAGGGGATTCATAAGTTGCTTACCCTTATATAACAATCTGAGGTAAGAGGAGGGCATCCTCAGTTGGCGTTCGAGTTTTTGCAAAAGATCCTGCACGAGATCTGTTGCTTGAACCCATTGCATCCTTGTTTTGCCCAAGAGTTTGAGTTAGAGCTGAAATGCCTATGATTCTTCAGACAGATCTGGCTGTTTCAAGAGAGGAACCTCTGCAAGCAAATTTGGCGAGAATGAGGAGCGAGTTCGCTGCTTGCTTCTGGCAGAGAAGAAATCTGGAGCATTCTGGCTGCGGAGATGGGATGAGGAGGAGACAGAGATCCCAGGCACCCCATCATCCGCACTAGGGTTCGTCTAGTCATACCCGGGTGCGACATAACCCACGCTAGGGTTCATCTGGGCATACCCTGGCGCAGCAGCAGAAACATTATAATACGGGTTAAACCCTACTTGCACGGTGGCGGTGGTGGAGTATTCGGTTACCTGCTCCGCTACTTCTCCCCCAGGGGTGAGGTAGACCTCTCGTTTCGTGAAGATTGCGTGCTCAGGCCCTACCTCTTGCGCTTCGCCCGCCTCTCTTAGCTGACTCTGACCCGTCTGGAAAGGCAGCGACAAAGAGGAATTGTAAACCTGTGCATCTCCTAGGGTTTCAGGAGTCATGGCATCCTCCACGACCGTGGCCGCCATGAGAGATTCCTGAGCTGAGACTTCCTTGATTTCAAGCGCCATTTTTTCCAACTCTTCCTCGTAGCCTATGTTGATGAAATCTTAAAGATAATGCTTTGAAAGATTAAAAATACTAATTGATAAGAAATACTAATTCACCCTCTTCTCAGTATTCCCAAAAATTGAGCCTTATTTGAAGATTGTACTGCACGAAGACAATATCATTTAGCCATTTTTGTTCTAAACAATTTCTCCTCTTTGTGTGAATCCACTAAAAAATAGACCAAATGCATTTACAACTAGAAGCACTGCAGTTTTGTTAAGGACTCTAACTGCAATATTTTGCAATTGAGGCTTTGGTGAAAGCATTGATCTGTCTATATCTTTCTAACTGCTCAAAATAATTAGGGACCATGCACTCTGTTACCTACTCATATGCACATAGTAGGAAACAGTGACCCCATTACCCGAAGGACATGGACACCAGGGAATTTTTTAGAAAATCAAAAGTCTAGCAGGGCATTTGTGCCCCTTACTCTCTCCTCTCTCTCTCTACTCTCAAATTTTGCAACCCCTATGGAGGAATTGTAATAATTGTTGCTAGCATGGTAATATCATTGAATCTAGAGTATTTTTGTCACTTAACCAATTATATTCGCTCTTTAGCAATAAATAATTAGCCAAGTTTTTGTTGAAGAATGTAGCTAGGATTAGTCTTCATAATTGTATGAGACATAATGAAATGTGTTCATCAAAAGAAAGAAAAAATGAATTTTTATTATTATTAAAATGACTTATTAAAGCATGGGTTTCATGCTTGGGTCATCATTTTCTAGGTCAAAGTCCCCATTGAGGACTTCTAGGTTTTATCTTAAGTTATTAGAATCATTGTCTGTTTTATGAGACCCTTCTTGGGCTTTTGAATCATGTAAAAAGAATTATTATTGAGTAAAATAAGTCATTTGTCACCTCCATACCAAGTCGGCCCTTTCCTGATGAAGTCGGTCTACATTAGGGCAATTTGACCCACAAAAGAGACTATATATAGAAGTGCAGTTAGAATCATTTGGGGTGTCACACACTCAAGTTCAATATACAAGAAGAAGAGGCAAAAAAGTGCGAAGTTGTAGAAGAAAGAGAAGGATTGCAAGAAAAGGACAAGATCAAAGTTTTGGGCTATCTCTCTCACTTGTGCGAAGTTACTGGGCTATTGCTAGGGTAAGTTCTGGATTCTATTGCAGGTCAAAGTTCTGCTACTGGGTCGAAGTTCTGCTGCTGGGGAAGTTGAAATTCTGTTGCAGGGTCGAAGTTGCTGTTGAAAGGTTATCATTTGAAGAGGAAGGGATGACTTGGTGATTGGAGGAAGTCCTTATCTAGGTCAAAGAGTCGTGGATTATCTTGTCTTGTCTTGTGAAAACTATTGAAGGAAGAGGTTTGACTGGGTTTTCCCCTAGATAGGTGTTTTGCCTTGACTGAGTGCGTATATCTTGTGTCTCTTGTTCTTGTGATATTCATACACACATAATTTGGTAACTTCTTGATGAAAGATAATCTAACAAAGAAGTAAAAGAAGCCAACATAATTCACAAGTAATTATCAAGAAAAAGGAATCAAACCTTAATTCTACTAGCATTGATTTCTCAACATGGTATTAGAGCTAAGGTCAAGGAAGATTGGAGATCACTTTATTGGCTTGAAAGGAAATATTACTCCCTCTAGGATAATATACTTGAAAATGGGATTCAATATTGCAGGAAGCTGGATCAAAAGAATCATCTACAACTTATTTAATAAGATCAAAAGCAAAGGGTTCTTGGCTGCGCTCATAGGTTCACTCAATGATGACAATGCATGGATTATTGATAGTGGAGCATCAAGGCACATGACAGGGGAAAGTAAACAACTTCACACTCTATTAAAGGAACCATCTTCTCATGCAGTGGAGTTGGGAGACAACAATAGTTATGCAGTTAAGGGCCTAGGATCAACTTCATTGAAGCTGGAAAATGGAGCAACACTGCATCTCAACAATATACTCTATGTTCCAGGTTTGAAAAGGAATTTACTTTCAACTTCTTGTTTAGAAGATAAAGGAGATAGAATTGCTTCTGTAGATAGAAAAGTTCTGGTTTGGGGAAAGATTCAAGCATTGATAAAGCAAGGGTTATTAGAGTACGTGAAGGAAGTCTATATATAGTCATACAACCATCTCCTCAAGCCCTAGTTCACATGGAAATCTATCCCATTAAGCTATGGCATAGAAGATATAAGCATTTACATTGTAAAGTTATTCCCTCTCTCAGCCAAATGGTAAATGGCATCCCAAATATCAAAGAAAACCGTGAAGGAATATGCAAGGGATGTGCTTTGGGAAAGAATGCAAGGAAACCCTTTACAAACAATAAAACAAGGTCTAAAGATATATTGGACCTCATTCTATCAGATCTGTGTGGGCCTATGTTTGACAAATCACTCGGAGATCATCTTTATTATGTGACCTACATTGATGATCACTCTAGAAAGACATGGCTCTACCTTCTCAAGAAAAAGGACCAAATATTTGACAAGTTCAAGGAATTTAGATCTGAAGTGGAGACCCTATCCAAATGAAGAATAAAGACTTTGAGATCTGACAATGATGGGGAATACACTTCCAAAGAAATGATTGCGTATTGCAAAGAAGCAAGAATTAAGTGAGAGCTCATTGTTCCCTACTAACATGAGCAAAATGGAGTGGTTGAAAGGAAAAATAGGACAATTGAAGAATGTATACGAACAATGATTTTTGATCAAGACTTACCAAAAATTCCTATGGGGAGAAGCATCAATGACAACAGTATATACACAAAATAGAGGTCCTCATAGAATTCTTGAGAATATGACACATATGACACTTGAAGAGGCATTCACAGGAAATAAGTCGTGTGGACCATCTCCGAATCTTTGGGTGTCCCGCTTATATCCACCTTCCAAAGGACAAACGAAATAAGCTAGACTCTACAAGCATTAAAGGGATCTTCGTTGGCTACAACGTTTCTTCAAAATCATCATATTGAATCTACATCAAGGAAGGAAGACAAATTGAAGTAAGCAAGAACGTTATATTTGATGAAAATCATGCCTACAAAAGATCCAAGGATATTCCTATTGATTCCGATGACGAAGACATACCGCTATTTGAAGAAGAAGAGCACAATGACAAACCTACTACAATCCAAGAATAAGAAGAAGTAGAAGGACCAAGTGAGCCTATTCAACCTGTGATCATACCCAACACAAGGAAGAGGGCAAATTGGTTAACAACTACTCTTGAAGATGCCGAACGACATGGAGCTGCGAAAGGAACTTTTAGAGAAAGCAAAAGACCAAAAAGATATTCAGGATATGCTACATACATGACATAACTAATAGAAGTTGAACCAACTACTTTTGAAGAAGTTACTCATTAAGAAGTATGGAAGAAGGCAATGTAAGAAGAATATCAATCCATCATGAAGAATGGGGTTTGGGAAATCGTTCTTAGACCAAGTGACAAATCAGTTGTCACTTCAAAATGGATCTACAAAATGAAACACACTGTTGATGGACGCATAGACAAGTACAAAGCTAGATTCGTTGCAAGGTGTTTCTCTCAAAAGGAAGGCATAGTCTATGAAGAAACCTTTGTGCCTACTGTAAGATATACTACTATAAGATCCTTGGTTTTGTTGGTTGCTACAATGGGATGGAATATCCATCAAATGGATGTAAAAACAACATTTTTGAATGGAACCATCGATGAAGAAGTTTACATTGAACAACTTTAAGGCTTTCAAATAAATAGCAAGGACACTCATGTTTGTACACTCAAGAAGGCCCTCTATGGCTTGAAGCAAGCTCCTAGGGCATGGTATGCAAGAATGGATGCATATCTTCTAAGAATTAGGTTCGTCAAAAGTACCGCTGATCCAAACCTCGACATCAAAGTTGTTGATAATGAGCCAATCATTATTCTATTATATGTGGATGATCAATTTATTACAGGTGTGGAGCGAAGGATACAAGAATGCAAGAAGATGCTGGCAGTTGAGTTTGAGATGAAGGATCCATGACTTATGCATTATTACCCAGGTTTGGAAGTATGGTAGAAACCTGGGAAGATATATTTGGGGCAAGGAAAGTATATAATCAAGTTATTGCAGAAATTCGGTATGATGGATTCCAAGCCCATTGACCCCAATCTCGTAGATCCTACTACCTATTGTAAGTTGGTGGGCTCTCTGATGTATCTGGTAAACACTAGACCAGATATATGTTTTGTTGTAAACATTCTTAGTCAATTTCAGTTGGAGCTTCCTCATGATCGTTGGATAACTACCAAGCATATATTAAGGCATCTACGTGGCACTATACATCACCGCCTAAAGTATGACAACAAGGAAGTCAAATTAATAGGTTTTACAAATTCTAATTGCGGTGCCAGTGAGACTTGTTACCGCTCAAACTAGCAGGGGGATTAAAAGGGACTCCTAAAGGGACAACTGCTAGATCAAGGGAAGCAATGGAAACTTAGCCCACTGTCACCTCAGCTAAGACTCCCTACTCTTTATGGACTTTCACCGATGGGAGGAGACCCGGTATATGGAAAGTCACTCGTGAAGGATGAATCAACAAATGGATGTGAAATGACCTTAATGATCCTTTTACTAAACGAATTAAGAATGGAGCTTGCTTGCTCTTCAAGCAAGGTACAAAGCTTTTTAGGAGAAGGATGTGAAGATTTAAGGGCTAGGATTAAGGAATATGTCTTGTAAAGGAGTTTCCCCATCCCTAAACTTTATTGAACTTGGTTTCCCAAGTGGTTCTTGAAGAATTAACTTTGCAAAGGTATGGGACCACACGGGACCAAGTGGACCCAACCTAGGTTAAGGGGAGGGAGTATAGCAACCAATGATGATCTTAACCTAAACAAGGAAGGGGAAAGGATCAAAACAAGAGTTTTCACTTAGAGGTGCCAAATTGATCCTATGAGGTACTAGCCTAGGGAAAGCCATGACAAAGTTTGGTCTCAAGCCTAGGGCTTGGGATATCTCGCAATCCCACCGTCGAAATTTCCTAAAATTTGGAGGAGACCTTGAGGACACATCAACGTCGTAGAGGTCAGGAGATCGAACTTTTTCTATGGCTACTTTGTTGGGAAAGTGATGCCCTAGGTGGCCTAGTGTGGCTAGATCTAGAAAATGAGGGGAAAGGTGAAGAGAAAGAGGTTTTAAAGTGATCACCTTATGGTGGATCAATGCTTAATTCCTTTGGGGATATGGAGTCAAGAAGAATTATGAGAATGGATCTTGTTTCTAATTGAAGGAGGCTTTAAGGGCAACTTCGTTAGCTTTAGGGCAAAGAAAGAGAGTGACCTTAAAGCGTTTATACTTCGTTTGCAAATCAAGATGGCTTATCAATCTAACTTCGATCTCTAGGAAATTTTGTTCAACAAACATGGCCCATACATAGAGATATGCTATATAGAAACATAATTCCGCAATGAAGCAGTAAATGCATGTAACAATTAGCCCTAAAATAACGAAAATCCCATGATCATTGTATGTGACAAAGTAATAGCATCAAAATTGCACTTACATGTAAGAGAATATATCCAACCTAAGTCACCGGATTCGTCCTAAACCCCCTGCGAATCCCGAATCCGGCGAATCCGACACGATTCGGTCCGGATTCGTGTCCAAATCACAGGACACGTCGTGTCCGAGGGCGTGTC
>APFE030090160.1:18029-75140 GCA_000404065.3 Pinus taeda
ATATATTTAATAAAATAATATATAACGTGTCCTAACATGTCCTGTTTCGGGGGGTCAGCGTGTCCGAATCCGACACCACGAATCTCGAATCCTACGTGTCCCGAATCCCCGTGTCAGGTGACTTAGTATCCAACTATCAATATATTTGCAAATTAAGAAGCTCCAAGATAAGAAAATGCAATCCAAACATCATAATTCATCCATGCTCCAATTTCGTCCACCAAGAAGGAAGTGCGAAATTCTCAAGAGAGAGAATGATCCAATCCAAGTGTTGATGAGAAATGAACTCACATCATTTGTATTTATACTCTCCTAATGAGTTCAATTTACCTATTTGAGTGTACATCAGACCCTAAATAAAAGTAATGTGCAAATAATTAACTTTTGGTGACGAGCTCACCAAACTAGCTCATAAACAAAATAAAGAAACTCTCAAGAGGTCGAATGATCAATAATACATGTCTTTAGACTCTCTAAGAAGCCTGATGAAGTCCATATGTGCAATAATGATGAATAGGACTTCCAAAAATGATGGACAAGAGATTGGCCCCTTGTTCTCCACATAATAAACTTGTGATGCTCTCAATGGGTGTGAGGGCACACAAGTGACCTCAAGGGTCTTCAAGTAATTGGAAGATGCTTGTAGACCATCGGTAAGGGCTCAGTGATACCACATCAACATACAAGTCCTAGGTCATCTGTCGAGTGCAAGGTATAATTGTGGGGCCGACTGGAAAAGGTGAACCAGGTGCATCTTCCTCGTCCTATAGGTGAATCTCGAGCAATCTATGAACATCTCTGGGGATGCATGGAGTGTTGTCTACTACTGTGGAGGCCCATGGCTCTCAACGCACACCCTACATGTGCTAATGTATCCCTCTGGAGGGTTAGGACCTTGTATAGGGGGACCAAACCCAAGATGGAGACCACCTGCAATCCTGCATAAGATCCAATGCGTCCCCTAGCCTTGCAGTGCAACATGTCATCAAGGAAATCGAGTAAAAGAGCTCACAAACCATGGACAACAGGTGGGGACTTCATAATGGCATGCCCTTCCATTATCGGCTTTGGCATGTGCTAATGTCTCCAAGCTCCAAATGGGGTTAACCAAGTATCCTATTAGGTGGTTTCTACTTCTAAAGGGGATAGCATGTCCAAGGTACATCCTTTAAAAGGTGGTGGCATGGGATAAAGAGATGAATGGAGTAGGGAATGAAAAGGGGTAGCCCTAGGCCACATGCTGAGGTACAAGGGTAGCTAGTAAAAGGGAAGCCCACACTTGGGTATATAATGTATAGGAGGGAGAAATCGTGGTACATGAGGTTCCCCGACCTTGATTTTTCCACCCTTCTTTATATGCGTTTTGCCTTTTATCATTTTTTTATTTTTATTTTAACTACTCAAGGTTCGAGGGGTAAGTGCATAATGTGTGAGATATAGTAGTGGATACCCACTTTAAGGTAGGGCAGTTCATTGCCCACAAGGGGTTGGGACAAACATGGGTTCCTAAATGATAAAGGAGGCTCATCTAAGGCTTGTAGGAACCAAGATGATGGCCATGATGATGGGGTAGATCTCATTTATTGGCTTTTGCCCACATGCTAAATGTGTTTGTGATGATCAAGGCAACATCCCTTGTTCCATGCAAGGACGAGGCATATCAACAATAAGTACCACTACATTAGAAGCTTGGTACAAGATGGGATCGTGATGCTATAGTATGTCTCGACTGACGAATAGGTAGCTGATGTGTTAACAAAGTCCCTTCATAATAAGAAGTTTGAATATCTTAGAAGCATGCTTGGTTTGGTTGATATTATTGATTTTGTTGATGGTAAGTGTTTGGAAGAGATTTGATGAGGCATCGTGTGTAATACAAAATGCCTTGGAGGACATCTAGTCGGCTTGTGTGTTGAAGTCTAGTTCCTGAAGTAGGGAGGGTGGCATTGGTCATAGAGCTCTGACCTTGCATTAGCACCTAGTTCCCTGGGTTAATGGTTAGTAAATAAGTTTGATGTTACCTACAAAGGCTGAAAGCTTTAGTCCATTTTAGTCCCACTCGGATAGATTTCCCTAGTCAGGAATCTAGTCCATGGCAACGTGTGTGCGTAAACTCTTCGTAGTTCATGTGTTTTGAGATCTTCCATGTACTTGTATATATATGTGTAATTATGAATACCTCCCTAGTTAAGAGGGAGTGTTGAAGAATGTAACTAGGATCGATCTTCATAATTATATTTGAGTCATATTGAAATGTATTTATCAAAAGAAAGAAAAAAAGAATTTTTATTATTATTAAAATGACTTACGAAAGCATGGGTTTCATGCTTGGGTCATCATTTTCTAGATCAAAGTCCCCATTTAGAACTTCTAGGTTTTATATTGAGTCATTAGAGTCATTGTCCATTTTATGAGACCCTTCTTGGGCTTTTGAATCATGTAAAAAGAATTATTATTGGTAAAATAAGTCATTTGTCACCTCCACACCAAGTCGGCCTACATTATGGCAATTTGACCCACAAAAGAGATTATATATAGAAGTGCAGTTCGAATCGTTTGGAGCATCACACACACAACTTTGATACATAAGAAGAAGAGGCAAAAAAGTGTGAAGCTGCAGAAGAAAGATAAGGATTGCAAGAAAAGAATAGGATCAAAGTTTGGGCTATCTCTCTATCACTCATGTGAAGTTATTGGGCTGCTACTGGGGTCGAAGTTATGGATTCTATTGCAGGTCAAGGTTCTACTACCGGGCCGAAGTTTTGCTGCTGGGGAAGTCGAAATTCTGCTGTAGGGTCGAAGATCTAGGTTAGAGTTGCTGCTAGAAGGTATCTTAAGAGGAAGGAAGAGCTGACTTGGTGATTGTAGGAAGTCTTGTCTAGATCAAAGAGTCTTGGATTATCTCGTCTTGTCTTGTGAAAACTACTGAAGGAAGAGGTTTGACTGGGTTTTCCGCTAGATAGGGGTTTTTCCCTGGATGAGGGCCTATATCTTGTGTCTCTTGTTCTTGTGATCTTCATACACACATAATCTGGCAATTGCTTAATGAGAGATAATCTAACAAAGAAGTAAAAAAAGCCAACATAATTCACAAGTAATTATCAAGAAAGAGGAATCAAACCCTAATTTTACTAGCATTGATTTCTCAACAACTTTTTCACTCACATACATCCAAAGTTGGAGTGCAGCTTAATAATTGGGCCTTAGGACTGTCCTAATGTCTAGGGCCAATTTATATTGCCATGTTAGGTTAGTTCTCAAGTCTCGCAAAATTTGACCAAGTTTTTGGATATTTTAATTAATTAAAATTTCCCACAAGATGAGATTTTAAATTTCCTATGTAATTTTGTAAATAAGTGGTTCTACGAGATGTTGGTGGCGTGTGAGAGCTTGAAATTCACGCTAAAAATGCCAACATTATTCTAAGACCCACTTTGGGGGTCAAAAAATATATATTCCCCCTTGAAATACCCACTTTCTCTAATGTAATTGATGGCATTGTTGTCATTGATGGCAAAGGAGTAGTAACAAGGCAAAGAAGCAACAAAAGAGCTGCAAAGGGTCATGGAAAAGGAACAATAGGAGCAAAAAGGCATGTCTATTATGTTTTGATGGCTTGGCAGAACAAAGGAGCAACAAATAACATGGCATAGTTGGTGCATGCACAATTGTGTAAAGAGTTGCATTGAGTTATGCCTACATATATGTTGTGATGATGATTGATGCTTGCATATGTTTTGTGTAAGGCTGATTTGAAGATTGGTTTGTTTGAGGAGATTGTTGTGATGCTAGGCAAAGGCAAAGACATCAACACTCTTGTGATGCAAGGCAAAGACAAGGCAACGACATGATGCAAGGCAAGACAAAGACATGATGCAAGGCAAGGCAGATGTAAGTCTAAGGAAGAAGGCACAAAGAAGTTGTAATGCAAAGGAGGAGATGGCATGCTTGTGTTGATGTAGGTATTGGAGGTGAGGGAGAAATTGTTGGAGCTTGCTTTCATATGGGTGTCATTGATGCCATGGTTTTCTTGTTAATCAAGGTTGTCATTGATGTCAATCTGGCATTGTCGAGATGGAAAATATTCTTGTGATACATAACCCAAACCCTAGATCCTAAGTACATGAAACCCTAGAATTTGTTGAAAGCAAACCCTAACACTAATTTGATGAAAGGGTGTTCCTAGGTAATTGTTGAAAGCAAACCCTAACCCTAGATATTGTGCAAACCCTAGGTGAGCAAAACCTAAATTCTAAATACATGAAATCTTAACATTGATGAAATTGATGAAACACTAGTATTTCTTGAGCATGAGCCTATTTAAAAATTTATCCTTAACCCTATTTCATAAAAACCTTGACCTTGTCAAAATTCCTAAATTCTTGACCCCTAAACCCTAACCATACATTTACGTAGCATACATTACATTATCTTATGCTACCATACATCACCTTACATTATACTAAGATACATTATTAAAAAAAAATTGTTTTATAAAGTCACGTAATACCTATGTACATGCACATAAATTCCTTCCAACATATACTATTATATTCCTAAAAAAATTAAAAGAATACACTCATTATGTTGGCCTTTCCGCTCACATGTCGACTATCCTTTCCACTCATATCTTGAGTATCCTCTCACACACAAATATGTATATAAATTAACTCAAGGGAATTCAATAAAGGTATTGAATATACTTCATAACATTTGATGATAAAGTGTCTTGGTCAAACAAAGTCATAGAACAAATTATATGTACACTGGATGTATGGGTTTCATATCCACCGTTGCATTACATTGAAGGTTTATGTCTTGACTTCACCAAAACAGATGTCAGCTTCCATTCCAACCACTGGTTGGATTTTTTTATGACGTTATGGGTAACATGCATATATACATGACCTTATGTGTTGAAAAAAGAAGAAGACAGAAGTTTGATAAGAAAACAAGTCCGATAAGAAAACAGTGTGATTTTTGAGGCAATGTGATTTCTGAGACAACATGTTAAATTTATGAGGCAGCAAGTTCAACTTCTGTGACAGCGTGTGGTTTGGAATTTCGCTGAGGGTGCATCATAATCGCAGATCCGTGTATGGGATCGTAGAGGGCAGAGGATATATTAGACTGGCCCTCCAGCTCCATTCGTCACACTATTCATTACAACAAACCATTATATATATTTCTTTGTGAAGTTTGGTTATGTGGGCTTGAACTCAGATATTTCAAGATGATGAAATTAATATCTAACTCGGATCAGAGAGTAGGGAAACACAAAATAGAACCTTTAAATTGTGTTTCTTTTGAACAGCGTATCTGTGGAAGTCCTGTGGTAGAAAAATTTTGATCTATCTACACATCGTAGACATAGAATCTTTCTCAGACCTATAAAGACAATTGAGATCTGTGGAAAATCCTTTCCAGAACCTTTGTGCATTGAATTGCAGATTTATGGGACTTGCTTTTTGTAACAATAGGATTATCGAAGACTTAAATTTGTTGAAGCAGATCTTTACCTTTATTGCGAAGTTGTGCTTGTTTGGCAACAAAGATCTTGAAGTCGGGATCCTAGAGCAGATAATTGTGTAGCAGTGGAAGGCTAATTACAACAACATATTGAAGATCAATTGAAGATTCTTTTGAAATTGAGAATTGGGTATGGAGACTATTAAGAAGGAGAAGCATGATTGAAGCATTGATGTAGTACCTTAAGAAGTTTTGTTTGGGTAATATGAAGAGCAGCGGTGACACCTTTTGAGAAGACAAGGTTGTCATTGATGAAGTGATTTGGAGAAGGCATTACTGAAGAGATTGACATGGCTGGTTGAAGAAGATATTGGAAGTAGTGAAATACTATCAAACACATCTAAACGAAGTAAGAGAGTGGGTTGGAGCCCAGAGGGTTAGTGCCCGGAGGTTGAAGCCTTGAACAACAAGGTCAGTGCCTTGGAGAATAGGGTTGGAGCCCTAGAGGATGGAAGTCCTCAAGAATCCAAGTTGGTGCCTGAATAAGATAAAGGATTGGAGTCCTTGGGGTCGGTGCCCCAAAACTAACAGGGTTGGTGCCTTGAAGGATAGGGTTGGAGCCCTAGAGGATCAGAGTCCTCAAGAAACCAGGTCGGTACCTGAAGCAGATATAGGATTGGTGTCCTTGGAGTCGGTGCTCCTAAACTCAAGGTTGGTGCCTTGGATAAGATAGGGTGGAAGCCCTAGAGGTCGGAGCCTCAGTAAAGTCCAAGTTGGAGCTTGGCAACAATTATTGTACTCCTTCATTTGTACTTGATTCAATTAATAAAAGCATTTATTTTTATCATTGTTCATTTTGTGTTCTAAATATAAGTGATCTAACTGGTAAAAGTAACAATTGAAAAGAAATACTGATTCACGCCCCTCTTAGTATTTCCAACATTTCTCGGAGCTCTTGCACAAATATTGGAATATATTAATGCATGCTGTTTGAATGTGTTGAAATTTATGTTGAGGAATATAAATGCATGTGATTGGAATATGATGGAATTCTTTTTATTTATTTTGATATTCAAGAGTTTAAACAATTTTAGAATTAAAGATACACCTTTGGAATGCAAAGAGACAAGCTTTGCCATTTCAGATTCATGTGTGTGGAATACTAACAACCTTCAATGTTCAATTATAAAAGTGTGTGAGGTTGGAGAGCTGAACTGTTAGGGAGTTAGATAATGTGAGAGTTGATTGAGGTGTTGTGAATTAGTTACCTGGCACATATAGATCAGAGGGAATGCAGATTTATGGAGAGGAAGAAGTAGATTCAAAGATGGAGGTATGGAAAGTTATAGACTAGGTAAACACGCATATTGTTTTCATTTTGTATATGGGGATTGTGGCCTCCTTTAAAGTTGTTGTTGAGATTTTAATGTTCTATGTTGTTACAATCACTTAAATCCAAAACTTCTTTATGCTGCAAAATAAGTTAAGTAATTGTGGATAGAACATAAACCATATAAAGCATATGCACAATGAAAGACAACCAAGAACTCAATGGGACATAGAGAAGTTAGGTCAATGACTAGGGCAAAACCCAACTAGATTCTTATTCTTTTAGAAATCAATTGTCCAACAAAGATACAAAGTACAATGAGAGAATGTAGAAGTTCACCCAAATCTGAAGAATGTCTTTGATAATAGTAGCTGATGCAAAAACTGAATCACTTTGGCTCTCCAAGGTCTGCTCTTACCCTCCAAGTCTCTCTCTCTCACAATCACCTTCAAGGCTCTCCAACTCTCTCTCAAGTTCGAATTCACAATGCACAAGTAAGTGAGGTGAGATGATATGAGACATATATATATATATATATAGTAATATATATAGGAGGGACAATGAATTATTGACATGAAGGAGGAGCAATACACATGCCTTTAGGAGGAGTTACATATGCCAAAATAGGATTGTAACATATGCCATAAAGGAGAGGAGTGTAACTTATGCATTAAAGAGGTGTAAGAAGAATCTTTTTATGACAAGTCATTAAAGTGTGTAAGACGAATCTTTTTATGACAAGTCATTAAAGTGTGTAAGAGAGTGTAAGAGGTGCGTAAGAGCATTAAAGAGAGAGAGGAATGAATCCATTAAGAGAGAGAGAGAGTAACATATGCATTAATTGAGAGGAGTTACATATGACATGATTGAGTCTCATGATTGAGAGAATTGAATTTCTTTTTAATAATAATAATAATATTTATGATTAAGTCGATATTGAACTATTAGGATTGATTGATGATCAAAAGGGTTTTTCCATCAACAATGTTTGATTACCGACTGATGCAAGGTGATTTACTATTTTTGAAATTCATACTTGAGACTTTCTATTTTTAGAAATTGTATTTTTAGACTTTGTATTTTTAGAAATTCTAGTTTTATAAATTCATCCTTGAGTTGCCAATTTTCAACATTCCTCAGTTAGGGAGGAATTTTTCTGCAAAAAAAAAATCTTTGCTTTCTTTGCTCATCTCTGTTCATCTTTGCTTTGTATCATCTGGAACAATGATGCCTCACTCTAATGAAGAAGAATCATCGTAGGGGAGATTCATCCATCACCCTATATTCACTTGAAGGCAATGCCACCTGCCAACATATGACAAGGATCTCGAACAACCAAGTCTCATCTCGGCTTGTGGGGATCCACTTGTCAACACATGACAATGATCTCGCATATCCAAGGATGACAAGGATCTCGAACAACCAAGTCTCATCTCGGCTTGTGGGGATCCACTTGTTAACACATGACAATGATCTCGCATATCCAAGGCCCATCATTGCTTGGGGGGATCCACTTGCCAACATATGACAAGGATCTCGCACATCCAAGTCTCATCACTACTTGTGGGGATCCACTTGTCAACACATGACAAGCATCTCACAATAACTGCTTGGGGGGATCCACTTGTCAACACATGACAAGGATATTGCACATCCAAGTCTCATTAAATGTCAAGTGGTGGAACACCTGCATCCTAGACAAGTCACACAAACGAGTCCCACTACACCTATTGGCCAGATAGGTGGCTCTTCCCACACCCCAAACTTTGGGTTGGATGCATGTTGACGCCTACTCTTGTGGCACATACTATAGAAGAGGTCCCTCATCCTCAGGAGCTTTCCGACGTCATTCCCTAATTCTGTGAGCTTTGACAAGGGGGAAAGGCAACTTAATGTTCTCGATCAGCTGTGACCGCTTCCCAGAGGGGTCACGTCCATAAGTCCAAGTTGCTCTCTAAAAACCAAGAACTTTCCTTTCGGTAAAGGCTTAGTAAGAATGCCAACTATTTGATCATTAGTCACAATATGATGGAGCCTCATTGCTCCTCTCTGCACCATACCCTGGATATAGTGATATTTAATCTCAATGTGCTTGGATCTCAATGTGCTTGGACTTGTCATGGAACATAAGACAAATCCCACTCTTATTGTTGCAATATATAACTGTTGTGTTTGGAACTTGCTCAAATAGCTCTCCAAAGAGATTCCTCACCCATGTTGCTTCATAGCTAGCCATGCTAGCAGTAATGTACTCAACTTCAGCTATACCCAGTGCAATAGACTTATGCTTTCTGCTCATCTAAGAGATCTTGGCAAATCCCAAGCTAAAGAAGCACCAGAAGTGATCTTTCTATCAGCAGAGTTACCACAAATCTAGCTTTATATTTTTCAATACTGCCATCAACACCATGTTTAATTTTATATAACCATTTAGAAGACACAACATATTTACCTTGGGGTCTTGGAACCACTTCCCATATATCATTATGAATGATGGACTCATATTCTTCAACCATTGCATCTTTCCACATTCGAGCCTTCACAACTTCTTCAAAAGTGCAGGGTTCAACTTGAATAATGTTGCTCATGGCTACAACATATCCTTGGAATTGGCATGGTTTCTTGATTTCCCTAAAGGTTCCTTTGGGAGAAGCATGTCTATCAACATCCTGAAGCTTCCAACTTGGTACTCTTTTTCTTTGGCACATGAAAATAGACTAGGCAATCAAAGATCCTTAAGTGCCCATTTTGTTCTGGGTTATATAGTACAATGATCTCTTTCTTGATTCCAACTTCTTTGCAAAAGTCTTGAGCTCTTGTCCACTTCATATCCAATCAATTCATGGGATGGCTCGATACCTTCCTCAATCTTGATACAAAGGACTTGGTTCTCACATTCATCAAATGTACCTGTTGATCACAGAACAAGAGCAAGAACAATAGTATCAAAGTAAACAAACATAATGAAAGTTTAGGTAGTGATGAGGCATATATTTCTTTCTTTTCTAAAAGTGAGAGTGGCT
Organism: Pinus taeda; assembly: GCA_000404065.3. Classification (NCBI taxonomy): domain Eukaryota; kingdom Viridiplantae; phylum Streptophyta; class Pinopsida; order Pinales; family Pinaceae; genus Pinus; species Pinus taeda. The sequence continues at coordinate 27,852 of APFE030090160.1, forward strand.
CTTTCATTATCCTTGCACCAACTTCCTCTTGGAGTTTACTCTTCTTGCATTATTCTGCACCTTGATGATCTTCAGGATCTGTTTTTCTTGATCGCGTTCTCATCAAGAAGTTAGTGAACGAATCATTCACGTTCTCATGCAAGAAAAATAACCAATGATGTATAAAGATAAATCTAAACAAGAACGGTGACAACAAAGAAACAACATAAGACTTGAAAATACTTTGGGATTGAAGGAAGTTCTTAGCTCCCTCTTGATCCCACCTCTATACGTTAACACTGTCCATAAGTCATGTTATTGGTAGAAGAAATTCATCTTCTTGATCACCACTTGGAAAACTCCACCACGATCCACTCTAATCTCAATTATTTCAGAAACCATCTTTCTCACATGAGGTAATGCTTAATAATGAAGATGAATGAATTTTTGGTGCCACAATTTATATTGATAATTACTTATCATGAATCAATGCATGGATAGGTCTTCCATTGATTTTATATAGATCTTCAAATCTTGATCCCAGAGTGAAGGCATATAATAATAATTATACATACTGACTTCATTGTTTGGAATGATATTAGTCATAATCCATCTTTGATTGTTACAAAAGAGGTTAATTTAGAAAACTATCAGTCCATCTTTGGCAAAACTCATGATTCTTACCTACAACCACTATTGTTAGTAAGCTTTAATATCAAAATTACCAAAACCCAGAAGATTATGACCATTCTCATATAATGTGAGAGAGTCAAAATCCTCCTATCTTCAACATTAATTTCTATCAATTATTCTTTCATAATCTTCTAAGCATTATACTTGTTTTTAAGACGACATTTTCTTGCACATGCATAAACAGAAATAAAACGACTCTTTACTTTTGCATGCATTAACAAGTACGAAAACCACAACTATTAAATACATGTAACGCCTTAATTACTATCTGCAAAATTGCTATCATATCTTGAATTCCTTGAAATCTTGGAAGAACGGTGACAGTAAAATTTCAGCAACAAAATTTCAGCCGTAAAATTTCAACAGTAAAATTTCAGCAATAAAATTTCAGCAATAAATTTCAGCAATAAAATTCCAGTTGTAAAATTTCAACAGTGGATTTCAGCTATAAAATTCAACAGTAAAATTTCAGCAATAATATAGGATATATTTCAACAGAAAATGAGCAGCAAATAGAAGGAACAACAAGATATTTTGGCAAAAAAGAGAGCTGCAAATTGAGCAGACAACAAGAGGTATTTCAACAGAAAACAGTGGCCAATGGAGCAGACAACAAAAGATATTTCAGCAGAAAGAGAGCCACAAATGGAGCAGACAGAAAGAGATATTCCAGCAGAAAGAGAGCTACAAATAGAGCTTGTCTTCTTGAGTTTGTTTTCACCAAAGCATTGATACCATGTTGAAATTTTAATGTTCTATGCTATTACAATCATTTAAATGCACAACTTTTTTACACTGCAAAATAAGTTAAGTAATTGTAGATAGAACATAAACCATATAAAGTATATGCACAATGAAAGACAACCAAGAACTCAATGAGACGCAGAGAAGTTAGGTCAATGACCAGGGCAAAACCCACAAGGGGAAAACCCAACTAGATTCTTCTTATATTAGAAATCAATTGTTCAACAAAGAACAAAGTACAATGAGAGAATGAAGAAGTTCAACCAAATCCAGAAAATATCTCTGATAACAGTAGCTAAGTATTGCATTAAGGATCAGTCAGCTAAGCAAGGAGCAGAGTGGTGGTGTAATCATCTTGGAGAACCATTGAAAAATGAAGACTGAGGAGCTAAACATCTAGATGCAACAATTATATGCAGCATGACAGTTAGTCGACAGTATGCACAACAACATGTAATGATTGCAGCATAGTGATGACAGTATGTACAACATGTATAGGTACAACTGTTGCATAGTGGAGGCAGTGTGTACAACAGCATGTATCGGTACAACCATGACTGGTTGCATTTCCGTGACAAGAACATCTCAGTGAATGGGTGCAACATGATGACGAGATGCAGCACGATGGAGAATCAGTTGAAGTAGCTTGTCTTCAATTGATCTCATGTATCATCTGCTTAGAGATGATCTATGCTCTTATCTAGATAAGTCAAAGTGTTGACTTCTATTGTAAATGTACTATCTCTCTCTCTCTCTCTTCGCTGAACTATTGAAGAACATATAAGAAGAATTTATCAAGGGTTTCCCCACATTGGAGTTTGTCCCTGGCTAGCACCACATCTTGTGTCCTCTTGTCTTGGCTTGTCTTTTGCGATTTATGTTTATGTTCTATCTGCAGTTTACTCTAATGTTGATGTGATTGCTAATCTGGAAAGATATGTGAAAATTAACATGGTATCAGATCTGAGGTGAAGATAAAGCCCAAGCAAAAGCGAAAGAGCAATCACCGAAGACAGTTGGAAAAGGACAAAAGGATCAGTGGATTCCTTATCCCTCTTCAAATTCACCAATGGTGAAATCGAAGCAGAGAATATTGTCAGAATAGCGTAGCGGAAGCTTCTGATGGCCTACCTAAAGATCACTTCATTGGTAAGTTTGGATCTAAGGGTGGAAGGAAAGGCAGATGCCTTGGTTGCAATAAGTTTGGTCATTATGCGAAGGAGTGTCCGAATGGTTGGGACACATCACTTGATGATGATAACAATCATTCCAGGGACATCTTCAATCGTCAGAGGAATGGCAAGCAATGCAAGTAATCAAGGAAACGACTGACTCTTCAAAGAAAGCAAGGAACCCTAGGTATGAAGAATCATGTGTTGTTTCTAATAAGATAAAGAAGCACTATCTTGTATTGGTCCTCTCCTTCAGATTCTTTGGGAATCTGGCTTATCGATTATAGTGCTTCAAGGCACTTCATCAGATAGAAGGGTGCTCTCTCTAATTTGGTAGAGATGGAAACAATCGTGGGATTATACTTGGAGCCGATGCCACCTATCTCGGAAAGGGTGTAGGGAATGTTACGCCGCAATTGAATGAGGGTAACTCGATTCATTTACACAATTTCTTTTATGTACCTGATCACAAGAAGAACTTGATGTCCATTTCGGCAATGGAAGTCACAGGTTACCGGGTGGCATTCATCGATGGAAAGGTACGTGTTTGAAAATGAAATTTTCAAAGATGCGTTTACTCATGGGTTCAGGGTTGGCAATTTCTGTCAAGCTGCAGTATGGTCCATTGGGATCATGACATATCTCATCTCTAACACCTGAGATCTACTTTATGAGGCCCTAACTGACGTGAGTCGAATGGGGACTCGGATACCTGAATTCAAGAAAAGAATGAAGGTACATGTCTAAGATGTACCAAAGGAAAATCTTACAAGGGGACCATTCCCCTCATGTAGCAGGTCCACAGGTTTGGATCAACTTGAGTGGTTTGAGATTCATGATTGGGAATCTTATGTATACAGGTGGAAGAAAGACCTCTATGGCTTGAAGTAAAACACTCCGGGCCTAATATGAGAGGATTGATAGCTGTCTGATGAAGCTGAGATTCACTAAAAGCCGATCCAAACCATTATTTGAAGGTTGTGGATGATAGAACTCTCATACCAACACCTTTTGAGAAACGACTTATTTCTGACAGGTGCAGACCCTCTCACTTGTAGATGTAAGAGGTAGTTGGATTTTAGATATGGAATGGTAAACTACAAGCCCGTGACTACCTCGAGGATCTTAACTTTCAAAAGTTATATTGTGGTGATGCCGGACAAGATTTTGGAAATGCCTTTGAGTTTCATAAACTCATTTGCATTGATGTTCTTGGTGAACTTTCCTCTGTATATATGCTTTGCAGTTAGCATAGTGAGCTGATATTTGGTTGAGCCTCACTAGATTGGTGCTAAGAATCTTCTGAGATATCTTCAGGGTGCAATCTCTCATGGATTGAGAGACAATGCCAGAAATATGAAGCTGCATGATTATTCGAATGCTGACTGGGCAGGCAGTGTGGAGGATCACTAGAGCACTTCTTAGTGCTGGTTCTCTTTGGGTTCTGCTTCGATATCATGGATGAGCAGGAAGAAGAAGTCGATTGCTATAAGCACCACTGAGACTGAATACATGGCTACGAGTATGATCTTGTATGAAGTTGCCTGGTTGTGGAAGCTCTTCAGTGAGCTGTTTGTACACATGATGAATACCACTGTGATTCTTTGTGACAACCAGGGGGAATTCGATTATTGAGGAATCTTGTGTTCGATGATTGCTCCAGCAGATAGACATCAAATAATACCTTATCTAGGATATGGTAAGTCAATGAGCGAGGAGGCTCCATCGCATTGAGACTAATGTACAGGTTGCAGACACTTTGTCAAAGCCCCGGGGAAAGGTCAAATCTGTGATTTTTCCGAATGACTTGGACTTGTTGAGAGACCTTCGTATAAGGGTCCTGCATGTTGCATGCATTAAACTCTGGGAGCTCTAGGGGGGCTTGGCGTACTTACTGGAGCGACATACGACCAAAGGGTGACCCACCCTCCCCTAGTGGTGCACTATGTATAGGGTGATAGGTTCAACCTTTCCTTGTGATACCTCGTGGCGACTATGGAATAGGATGATTAGTTCTCCTATGGGCCGGGATGATTAGTCCTCCTGTGGAAACTATGGAACAAGATGATTAGTTCTTCTGTGGGCTGGGATGGTTGGCGACTATGGAACAGGATGATTAGTTCTCCTATGGGATGGGATGATTAGTTCTCCAGTGGCAACTATGGACCAGGATGATTAGTTCTCCTGTGGGCCGGGATGATTAGTTCTCTCATGGCGACTGTGGGCTAGGATGATTTGTTTCCCTGTGGGCAGGATGATTAGTTCTCCTGTTGAGGCATCCTACCTATGCAGTCTGGGACTCATGGGAAGTACCTCTCATCTGATCAATGAGCAGGGAAATGGGGTTAGGGACCATAGTAGTACTATCGATGGACGCATCGTTGTATCTACCGTACTCCCTCTGCTAGGATGACCTCCATTGATCTGGGATCAGTATGAGTGGTTTGAGACACTCTCTTGTGATATTGATCTGGGATCAATGAAACTGACTTCGGGTCAGTAGACAATGGTATGAGACATTCTTGATCAATTCTTCTTCTTCATGGTTCAACAGAGCAGAACTGAGCATAGCTCGGCAGAACAGAGTAGAGCAAAGCAGAGCAGTGCAGGGCATTGATGGCAGAGATAGTACAGTCGGACATATGGATCAGCGGATGGAGTTCTTCCTAGTTGAGAGGGAGTGTTAAAATTGGCAACTAGGGCCAAACTCCATGTGGGTCATCTTATTAATGACGACTGATATTTTTCTTGGATCCCTCTCATCGAGAGGTGTAGGATTGATCTAAAGATGATTCGATTCCAATAAGTATTCATGGAGATATGAATTTACTTGTGTTATGGGCAAATTCGTCAAGGTTGGCCAGCAACCAAATATACCCCACTTATGCTCAATGTTTTAGTATAAATAAAGGTGCCTTGAATCATTTGAGAACACACTCTCATCTCTCTTAATCTATCCTCTCCACTTGTTTGGGTTGTCCTCTCTCAAAGAGGACATAGTGGAAAGGGTCATCTTAGAGAGCCTTAGACGCAGTCAACTAAAGAGCCCTAGCCACAGTCTTATGAGGAGATCCATTCGAAGGTTAGAAGAGACCTATACACAACTCAAAGAAACCCCTATACGTTGTCAAGAGGGAGACATATTCGCTGTTATGTAAAAATTAGTTAGATTAGGTTTATTATTTAATTTTTAGTTAAATTAGTCGAAAGGGCACGATGATAAGATCATGCCCTTTCCCCAAAGGGTGTCCATGGCGGTATATAAGCTAGGAACCCCATTTGTAATCAACATGATCTGTCTATTCATCTTTTTAATAAAATATTTATACATATAATTCTGCGTATCAGAAGTTTTTTGCTTCATCTAATTCTGCGTATCAGAAGTTTTTTGCTTCATCTGGTATCGGAGCCAACACAAAATTGGTAACACCACAAATTTTGCTGTCCATTTGGCCCCCACGGGTCTTCCATATAATAGCGAGCATGTGGGGTTGTGCATATTTCACCTGGAGTGATACGCTGAACCAAACGCTGTGAGTTCCAGCGCAAGTTCGAGTGTCACTTTTCTTCTACCTGTGGTAATAACGCTAAATTACGATGTTCCGTCTATTTGCGGTGACTTACGTGTTGGCAGAGAGAGCGTGAATAGAAATATGCTCAATAATTAATCAGCGGACAGAGATACGCTCAATTGACCTTGCTCTTCACGTTTTTTCAGTGGTTATTATCCTTGTCCGACTGCGTAGCTCTGCGGGAAACGGTTCAGAAAAGTTCCGTTATTTGTCTGCGCTGAACCAACGATTCCGGTGTTGTTTATATTTGCGGTTATTCGTGACAAGACTGAAAGTCCGCTGCAGAGATACGCTGAAAGCTGGCCGCAGGGATTATTCACTGCGGTATTATTCACGGTATTTTATCTGCGGTATAATACTGAAATCACTAAAATCAAATAATACTGAAATCACTGGTTCTGTGCAGTTATTATCCCTCTCGGACGAGAAAGGGTGAACAGTCAAACAGAACGTGACCTTTCCGTTGGACGTGATATCCATTCCATTCGATTAATTAAAAAATTAAGTATCACATTATATGTAATTAACTTAATTATATAGGATTTAAAAAAAAATTATTACATATATGTGAATAATATTAATTAATTAAAATAATATTTTAATTAATTAATTTAAAAAAAATTATTATTTATGCTGGCAGATAAATACATGCCGCCGCAAACCCGTTCAATGTCGACAATGACAATGGCGGATTTCCCAAAAAAATTGTTGGACTCGGAGCATAAGATAAATAGCAACCACGATGAGGTCAGTAAAAGATTAAATGAATTCCAGATCAAGCTTGGAGAGCAAGCTGACAAAATAAAAAATATCCACGATATGACAATCGAATAGAAAGATGGAAAATCAACATGTCCAAACAGAAGTAAACATTAAAGATGCCTTAACAATGCTGAAACTTTTGTGTAAAAGGTCGAATTGTACACCCGAACAACTACTAAAAGAAAGTGAAGAGAATCAAGAACACATCTCATCAGATTCAACAAAGTCAACAGATTCTCATGAAAAGGTTGAATCCCCAAAAAAATCAGCGACACCCCACCAAGAAGCGAGTAACACGGCTTTTACAAACAAGCAACTTTGGGATACCTTTACTAATCAACACCCTTTCTTCTCTCAACCATTAGCAACATACCAGTGAAGGGAAAAAGTCGAGATGCCTAAATTCGATGGAAACGAAAAAAACAATGTTGCATGGATAAATAAAGCAGAAGAATACTTTGAGATATATGACATCAATGACGACTGACGAAAAGCTCAGGCATGCATCCATGAAAATGGAAGGAGAAGCATATAACTGGTATATGTGGTGGAAAAAAACAACACACGTCATTAGCTGGAGAAAATTTAAAGATGCCTTCTTTAAAAGATTCCAAGGTGTAAGAGAAGAAGAGTTCTTTTCAAAGCTCATCAAGTTACGACAAAAAGGAAGTGTGGACGAATACACTCAAGAATAGGAGACCTTAGTAACACGAGTCCTGGGTTATCAGAATCTCGTCTAATCCAGTCATACATCTCGGGACTCAAAACCCATTTACAAGTAGAACTTGAGATGCATGACATTTCATCAATAGAAGTAGCAAGACAAAAAGCAAAAACAGCTGAAAAGAAATTCGAACAAATATTTTGGTCAAAATCCGAAAAAACATATTCAAGGTGAAGAACACCTTAGTATGCGGACACAAATAATACAAGATATGTTCCACCACATCGATGTGAAGATGAAAAATCTAATGTGGAAACGCAAAGGATAAAAGAGGGTAAATGCAAGCGCTGTGGTGAGAAGTGGGACCCCAAGCATAGGTGTGCTAAAGGAAAAGAACCAAAGAACCTATATAATTGTGAAGTAACCAATGATTCAAATAGTGAAGATTCTGACATAGAAGAAACAGAAGATGCCCCAGAATTCTCACCAGAATTAGATGACGAAAGTATTCCACAAGTGTCATTATCAGCCATGACAGGTATATCACAACCTTAGACCTTAAAGTTAAAAGGACACATAAAGAAGAACAACGTAGTGGTTCTCATCGACTCTGGTAGCACACACGATTTTTTAGATGCAACCATGGCAAAGAGACTCAATATTTTTTCATTTCCTTTACCAAACATGAAGGTGATGGTAGCTGACAGTAAGAAGATTGAAAAGGTGGGGAAATGCCATAAGGTTAAATTGCAGATTCAAGACTTCAGTTTAGAGTCTCCGTTTTTCACAGTACCATTAGGAGTAGATGTAGTCTTAGGTATCCAGTGGTTACGAACTTTAGGTACTTATGCCGCCAACCACCAAGTACAGTTTATAAAATTCAAATGGGGAGGTCAGAAGTACAAATTACACGGATTCCAAGCACCAGAAAATCAAATTGTATCATCATCACAGATGATGAAGATGATTCGAAAGGGAGCACCCGCTTATGTAGTACAATGTCATCAGTTAGAAATGTTATCTACAAATATGACCAGTGAAGAGTCACCAGAGATACAAGATCTAATTAGGAAACATGAAAAAGTATATCAAGACCTACCTATGAAGATGTCGCCTAATAGGGAAATTGAGCATACAATAGAAGTCAAGGCAGGATCAGACCCGGTCAACATCAAGCCATACTGATATCCACATCACCAAAAAACAAAAATCGAGAGATTAATCCAAGACCTCTTAAAGTGTGGAATCATCTCGAAAAGTAAAAGTCCTTACGCTGCTCCAGTGGTGTTGGTAAGGAAGAAAGATGGGTCATTCAGGCTATGTATTGACTATAGGGGATTAAACAAAATAACAATTAAAAACAAGTTCCCAATTTCCTTTATCGACGAAATGTTAGATGAGCTACATGGTGCAAGGTATTTCTCAAAATTGGACTTAAGATCAGGCTACTATCAAATTAGAATCAGATTAGAGGACATACCAAAAACGACATTCCGAACACACGAAGGTCACTATGAATTTAAAGTAATTCCGTTTGGATTAACCAATGCACCAACAACATTTCAAGCAACTATGAACGAATTATTTCACCCACATCTTAGAAAGTTTGTATTAGTATTTTTTGACGATATTCTAATTTACAGTAAAACTTGGAAGGAGCACTTGCAACATTTGGACAAAGTTGTTACACTACTTAAAGAAGACCAATTTTACGCAGAAAAAACCAAATGTACCTTCGGAAAGGAGGAAGTAGAATACCTTGGACACAGTATATCCCATGAAGTCGTAAAGGTGGACCCTCACAAAATCAAAGCTATAAAAGAATGAACCAAACCTGCTAATATATCAAAGCTAAGAGGGTTCTTAGGTTTAACTGGATATTACCGAAGATTTATTAAAAACTATGCACATATAACTGCACCTCTAACAAATCTTTTAAAGAAAAATTCGTTTCTATGGGATGAGGAAGCAGAAAGGTGTTTTGAAAAATTAAAAGAAATTATGTCTAAAGCTCTCGTATTAGCAACACCAGATTTTTCTAAACCATTTATCATTGAGTGTGATGCTTCCGGATTTGGTATAGGTGCAGTATTAATGCAACAAGGACATCCAATAGCTTTTGAAAGTAGGAAGCTCAACAAAAGAGAACGCTTCAAATCCACATACAACAAAGAAATGCTCGCTATCATGCATGCACTAGCTAAGTGGAGGCAATATCTTTTGGGAAGTAAGTTTTCTATTTGAACAGACCATAACAGTCTCCAACATCTCCTTCAACAAAAAACACTCTCCGAAGAACAACAAAAATGGATTGAAAAAATTGCCGCTTTTGACTTGGAAATACCACATAAAAGAGGTAAAGACAATGTAGTAGCAGATGCCTTATCCAAGAAAGATGAAGAACTAACACTATTTGCAATTTCAGTTGCTGTCCCTGAGTGGCTTAACGAAATTCGAAGTGAGTATGCCAAGGATCCAAAAATAACAACAATAATCAATAACCTTCCCAATAACTGAAAATTTGAGTGGAAGAATGATATCTTATGGTATAAGGGAAGAATATATCTAAATACAAATTCCAAGTTTAAGTTTAAGATACTCAAGGAATTACATGACTCACCATCAGTTGGACATATAGGATTCTTCAGGACTTACTAAAATGCACGTCAATCCTTCTTTTGGAAGGGAATGAATCGTGATATTCAGAAGTATGTAGCAGAATGTGACACATATCAAAGAAATAAAAGTGAAAATATTACGACACCAGGATTACTTCACCGTTTAAACATTCCAAATCAGAAATGGGAAGAAATCTCGATGGACTTTATCGAAAGATTACCAGTATCTGAAGGCAAGGACAAGATTTTCGTAGTAGTCGACAGACTCACCAAATATGTTCACTTTATGGCAATAAAGAAGTCATACTCAGCAAAAGAAATTGCTGAAATATTTTGCAAAAATATATATAAGTTACACGGTTTTCTGAAAGTCATTGTGAGTGATAGAGATGCCAAGTTCAAGGGTAATTTTTGGAAGGAATTGTTCAGCCATATAGGAACCTACCTAAATATGAGTTCCGCTTCACCCTCAAACAAATGGCCAAACAGAGGTTGTCAATAAATGTTTGGAAGCCTACCTACATTGCTACGCTACAGAAAAACAAAATAAGTGGTCTCAATGGTTACATCTTGCTGAATGGTGGTATAATTCCACTTATCATACATTAGCAAAAATGACGCCATTTCAAGCTCTATATGGGTATGAACCCCCGAAATGGAAAGATCTAGCTATTGTCCAGACAAATCTACCTGCTGTTAAAGATCAACTAGAAGAAACCCAAAAAATTGTCCAAATATTAAAAGAAAACCTGAGTAATGCAAGGAATCGTATGAAGCAACAAACAGACTAACAGAACCGAAAGAGAGTTTGAAGTTGGAGAATGGGTATTTGTTAAACTCCAACCATACAAACAATTATCCTTAAAACAGAAAGGAAAAAACAAATTGGCACCAAAGTTTTATGAACCTTATCAAATCAACAAAAAGATTAGCCAAGTTGCGTATGGTTTAAGTCTTCCAGAGACAAGTCGTGTTCACAACGTCTTCCACGTATCTTGCCTTAAAAGGGCACTAGGTAACAATCAAACAACGCAAACAACACTTCCATCCCTAGATGATGAGGGAAGAGTCATTTTAGAACTAGAAGGTATTTTGTCTACTAGAGAAAGAAAGCTTCGATATCGTACTATCAAGGAATATTTGATCAAGTGGAAGGACTTACCCGAAGAAGAATGATATCTTACGGTATAAGGGAAGAATATATCTAAATACAAATTCCAAGTTTAAGTTTAAGATACTCAAGGAATTACATGACTCACCGTCAGCTGGACATGTAGGATTCTTTAAGACTTACTACAATTCATGTCAATCCTCTTTTGGAAGGGAATGAATCGTGATATTCATAAGTATGTAGCAGAATGTGACACATGTCAAAGGAATAAAAGTGAAAATTTTACGACACCAGGATTACTTCACCGTTTAAACATTCCAAATCAGAAATGGGAAGAAATCTCGATGGACTTTATCGAAAGATTACCAGTATCTGAAGGCAATGACAAGATTTTCGTAGTAGTCGACAGACTCACCAAATATGCTCAATTTATGGCAATAAAGAAGTCATACTCAGCAAAAGAAATCGTTGAAATATTTTGCAAAAATATATATAAGTTACACGGTTTTCCGAAAGTCATTGTGAGTGATAGAGATGCCAAGTTCAAGGGTAATTTTTGGAAGGAATTGTTCAACCATATAGGAACCTACCTAAATATGAGTTCCGCTTCACCCTCAAATAGATGGCCAAACAGAGGTTGTCAATAAATGTTTGGAGGCCTGCCTACATTGCTACGCTACAGAAAAACAAAATAAGTGGGCTCAATGGTTACATCTTGCTGAATGGTGGTATAATTCCACTTATCATACATCAGCAAAAATGACACCATTTCAAGCTCTATATGGGTATGAACCCCCGAAATGGAAAGATCTAGCTATTGTATAGACAAATCTACCTGCTGTTAAAGATCAACTAGAAGAAACCCAAAAAATTCTCCAAATATTAAAAGAAAACTTGAGTAATGCAAGGAATCGTATGAAGCAACAAACAGACTGTAACAGAATCGAAAGAGAGTTTGAAGTTGGAGAATGGGTATTTGTTAAACTCCAACCATACAAACAATTATCCTTAAAACAGAAAGGAAAAAACAAATTGGCACCAAAGTTTTATGGACCTTATCAGATCAACAAAAATATTAGCCAAGTTGCGTATGGTTTAAGTCTTCCAGAGACAAGTCGTGTTCACAACGTCTTCCACGTATCTTGCCTTAAAAGGGCACTAGGTAACAATCAAACAGCGCAAACAACACTTCCATCCCTAGATGATGAGGGAAGAGTCATTTTAGAACCAGAAGGTATTTTGTCTACTAGAGAAAGAAAGCTTCGATATCGTACTATCAAGGAATATCTGATCAAGTGGAAGGACTTACCCGAAGAAGAATGATATCTTATGGTATAAGGGAAGAATATATCTAAATACAAATTCCATGTTTAAGTTTAAGATACTCAAGGAATTACATGACTCACCGTCAGCTGGACATGTAGGATTCTTTAAGACTTGCTACAATGCACGTCAATCCTTCTTTTGGAAGGGAATGAATCGTGATATTCAGAAGTATGTAGCAGAATGTGACACATGTCAAAGGAATAAAAGTGAAAGATTACGACACTAGGATTACTTCACCGTTTAAACATTCCAAATCAAAAATGGGAAGAAATCTCGATGGACTTTATTGAAAGATTACCAGTATTTGAAGGCAAGGACAAGATTTTCGTAGTAGTCGACAGACTCACCAAATATGCTCACTTTATGGCAATAAAGAAGTCATACTCAGCAAAAGAAATCGCTGAAATATTTTGCAAAAATATATATAAGTTATACGGTTTTCCGAAAGTCATTGTGAGTGATAGAGATGCCAAGTTCAAGGGTAATTTTTGGAAGGAATTGTTCAGCCATATAGGAACCTACCTAAATATGAGTTTCGCTTCACCCTCAAACAGATGGCCAAATAGAGGTTGTCAATAAATGTTTGGAGGCCTACCTACATTGCTACGCTACAGAAAAACAAAATAAGTGGGCTCAATGGTTACATCTTGCTGAATGGTGGTATAATTCCACTTATCATACATCAGCAAAAATGACGCCATTTCAAGCTCTATATGGGTATGAACCCCCAAAATGGAAAGATCTAGCTATTGTCCAGACAAATCTACCTGCTGTTAAAGATCAACTAGAAGAAACCCAAAAAATTGTCCAAATATTAAAAGAAAACCTGAGTAATGCAAGGAATCGTATGAAGCAACAAGCAGACTGTAACAGAACCGAAAGAGAGTTTGAAGTTGGAGAATGGGTATTTGTTAAACTCCAACCATACAAACAATTATCCTTAAAACAGAAAGGAAAAAACAAATTGGCACCAAAGTTTTATGAACCTTATCAGATCAACAAAAAGATTAGCCAAGTTGCGTATGGTTTAAGTCTTCCAGAGACAAGTCATGTTCACAACGTCTTCCACGTATCTTGCCTTAAAAGGGCACTAGGTAACAATCAAATAGCGCAAACAGCACTTCCATCCCTAGATGATGAGGGAAGAGTCATTTTAGAACAAGAAGGTATTTTGTCTACTAGAGAAAGAAAGCTTCGATATCATACTATCAAGGAATATCTGATCAAGTGGAAGGACTTACCCGAAGAAGAAGCTTCTTGGGAGAATGAAGCATTTTGTCAACAACATCCGTCGTTACGTATGCTTTGAGGACAAAGCATTCTTTCGAGAGGAAGGCAATGTTATGTAAAAATTGGTTAGATTAGGTTTATTATTTAATTTTTAGTTAAATTAGACGAAAGGGCATGACCATAAGATCATGCCCTTTCCCCAAAGAGTGTCCATGGCGGTATATAAGCTAGGAACCCCATTTGTAATCAACATGATCTGTCTATTCATCTTTTTTAATAAAATATTTATACATATAATTCTGTGTATCAGAAGTTTTTTGCTTCATCTATTTCTGCGTATCTAAGTTCGCAACTCAAGGAGGAAGCCTAGCCACTATCCAAACAGGGAGATCTAGCCACAGTAAAGGAGGCCTATGCACAGCTGAAGGAGAAGCCTTAATGTGCTGCCGTAAAAGTGCCCTAGCTGCAGGTCAAAGGTGCCTTAATCTTAGGCCCTAATCCTTTGTAAAGAGAGCTCCTAAATACAGCTAAAGGGAGTCCCTCGTCCGCAGTCATAAAGGAGACTAGAACGTTGTCAAGGGTGGTCCTACTTGCTGTCAAGAAAGCTCCAATGTGCAGGAAACAGGTAGCCCTAATTTGCTGTCCCAAGAGGCCCTAAATCTGCTGTCCTAAGAAGCTCTATATTCCCAATTAGAGAAGCCTAAAGCGACTATCAATGGAGCCCTAATACTTAGCCATGTAAAGACCCTTAGACGCAACACAGGTAGCCTTAGAATGCAACAAGAAAGTGGAATGGACAGCGTGTTTGCTGTAGGTGTCTGTGTGATAAAGGAAGATTGAAGGGCTGAAGAGGAGGTTGTGTATCTTGCTAGAAGGCTAGGGATTGAGGGAACTGTTTGAGAGCTCATAAAGGATGGAACAATCCTCCAGAAAGGCTACTTCAGACCTGTTTTAAGGGCTATATAATGTCTCTGTAATAAGAGATGGACAATACCATTGTCAAAGGTTAGAAGTATTGCATTGAGGATCAGTCAGCTAAGCAAGGAGCAGAGTGGGGGTGTAATCATCTTGGAGAACCAGTTGAAAAATGAAGACTGAGGAGCTACACATCTAGATGCAACAGTTATATGCAGCGTGACAGTTAGATGATAGTATGCACAGCAACATGTAATGATTGCAGCATAGTGATGACAGTATGTACAACAACATGTATAGGTAAAACTATTGCATAGTGGAGGCAGTGTGTACAATAGCATATATGGGTACAACCGTGATTGGTTGCATTTCTGTGACAAGAATAGCTCAGTGAATGGATGCAGCATGTTGACGAGATGCAACACGATGGAGAATGAGTTGAAGCAGCTTGTCTTCAACTGATCTCATGTATCATCTTCTTAGAGATGGTCTATGCTCTTATCTAGATAAGTCAAAGTGTTGACTTCTGTTGTAAATGTACTCTCTCTCTCTCTCTCTCTCTCTTTGCTGAACTATTGAAGAACATTTAAGAAGAATTGATGAGGGGTTTCCCCACATTGGGGTTTGTTCCTAGCTAGTGCCACATCTTGTGTCCTCTTGTCTTGGCTTGTCTTTTGCGATTTATGTTTATGTTCTATTTGCAGTTTACTCTAATGTTGATGTGATTGCTAATCTGGAAAGTGTGAAAATTGAAATAAATTGCTCTAAGCATAGAACATACATAAAATTAACAAATTCACAATGCACGAGTAAGTGAGGTGAGATCATATGAGACTCATATATATAGGAGGGGCAATGAATTATTGACATAAAGGAGGAGCAATACATATGCCTTGAGGAGGAGTTACATATGCCAAAATAGAATGAATTATTGACATAAAGGAGGAGCAATACATATGCCTTGAGGAGGAGTTACATATGCCAAAATAGGATTGTAACTTATGCCATAAAGGAGAGGAGTGTAACTTATGCATTTAGGAGAGAAGTGTAACTTATGCATTAAAGAGGTGTAAGAGGAATCTTTTTATGACAAGTCATTGAAGTGTGTAAGAGAGTGTAAGAGGTGCGTAAGAGCATTAAAGAGAGAGAGTAATGAATCCATTAAGGGAGAGTGAGTAACATATGCATTAATTTAGGGGAGTTACATATGACATGATTGAGTCTTATGATTGAGAGACTTGAATTTCTTTTTAATAATAATAATAATAATGATAATAATGATGATGATGATTAAGTCGACATTGAACTATTAGTATTGATTGATGATCAAAAGGGATTTTCCATCAACAATGCTTGATTAACAATTGATGCAAGGTGATTTACTATTTTTAGAAAGTTATAGTTGAGACTTTCTATTTTTAGAAAGTCTATTTTTAGAGGTTTTTTTTTTTTTAAATTTATTTTTAGACTTTCTAGTTTTAGAAATTCAATTTTTAGAAATTCATCTCCTAGCTGCCAACTTTCAATAGCTGTGGCTTGATTAATAATAGGTTGGAGCCTGTTGATGTAGGAGCCTCCTGTAGGTTGTAGCCTGCATAAAACTTATGGGAGTTGGAGCTTCCTTGCATGTTGTAACTTGCAAAAAAATTGAGGTAGTAGCCTCTTGTAGGTTGGAGCCTACAAAAGAACAGATGTAATAAGGGAGTAAGAGCTTGCCTTTTCATCTTTGCATCACAACAATAAGAAAGTCATGGTTTTCTGCCTTTATGGTTTTCCATTTATATCTAGTTTCCATATGTGTTGCTGTTGTGTGTTTATGTGATGTTTTGGTTTACTTATTACTTGCTAATCATAGATTAAATTTGTTGTTCATTACGTGTTGAGCTGCTCATTTAAAAAGTTCAGTTAATGAGTTTAAAGAAAACAAATTAATGTCCATGAATGTACTAAACTGATTCACCCCCCCTATTCGGTTTAGTAAAGTTTTCACCAATTGGTATTAGATCCTGTTCCCTTTGTGTAAGCCTAACAACTTGAAGGTAGACAGGGTTAAGTCATGGACTATCAAAGTGTATCTGTGCTAAGTGCAACAAACTTTCATGAATGGAGAGACAAGGTAAAACCTGAACTAATAGCTTATGGACCTAGTGTATGGAAGCTAGTATGTGATGGTTACTGTAAAAACTCTCCCTTTGTGCAAGAGTAATAGTGGAATGCTAAGGAGAAATGTGTAATGTATAACAATGTTCATAATAGGGATCTTTATACAATAATAGATTTAAATTCCACGAAAGAAATCTTGGATATACTGCAACTCATGCATGAAGGAGAGACTAGTAGCAACAATGCAAAAAACGAAAAGAGAAAGAGGAAGAAGAAAAAGCCTTGTCAAAAGGAAAGTGTTTAGTTAAATGAAACCTCTGCATGTGTGAATGTACTTGAATCTCATAAAGAAAAGATAGATGAACATCAAGCTAGGCTTGACTTAGCATTGGCTAAAATAGATAGACTGAATATGAAAACAAAGACCTGAAGAAACTTGTGCAGATATCTGATGAGAGAGAGCATTAGTGCAAAGAAGAAATTGTTAATTTGAAGACACAACTTGAAGAGGCAAGGAGAATAGAAGAGATGATGAAAAGTCAGCGAAAGGAGAAAGAGGCGCAGTGTGAAAGATTAGAGGCTGAGATGGTCTCAGCTAGAAGTGAGTTAGATGAAAAGAAAACTCTGTTTAAAAACCTAGAAGAGGGGATTGTCTCTAAGAAGAACTAAGAAAAGCCAACAATTAAGGAGGGCACTACATCTAAAAGACCTACAGAAGAAGAAGTCAACAACAACATGATTTCTAAATAAGTAAATAAAAACAAGCAACAACATCAAGAACCAAAGAATAAGGTGAAGAAGGGGCCCTTTGCAAGAAGGTCATCTGCTCCTGGAAATGAGTTGAGAAAATTTGGAAGATCACAAAGGAGATTCTGTGATCCTCTGAAAGATATGAAGTATTTTTCTTGCCATGAACCTGGACATGTTGTAGTAGAACGTAAGAGAAAACAAATCAAAACTAATCAGTAGAAGATGCAACAAACAAGAAGGCTCCCTCAAACAAATAGAAGACATCCATTCACCAGGTAGACAAATCATTTCTATGGTTACTATTATTTGTGTAATGAATTTAGACATAAAGCTATTGAATGTAAATTGTATGTAAAGAGGAATATGAGCACAAAAATATGCACACCATTTTCAACATTTCTTGGTCATATAAGGTGCTATTTACGTAGCAACCTTGGGCACATGGCCAATGACTGCAAGTTGCCTAGTACCCTAAAGAAATATAGACAGAAGATGGATGCCATTGTAAGCAAACCAAAAAATAAGCCAAAAAGAAGCGCAGACAGTAGAAGGAAACCCCCTAAAGTGTGGAAGAGGAAGAAAAAGGAGCAACATTTGACTTCAAGGACAAATTGAAGTCAGCTTGGCCTTAGGGGGAGCTTCTCAAGAAGGCAATAGAGAACCTAATCTAGAGCAACAATTATGGAATGTGAAGTCTCTCAGGGGGAGAGCAAGGACATGGTTTGTCCAAAAACAATACAGGTACATGGTATTGGAAATTGGGAGGTTTTTATCTTATTAACAAATTTCCATTAAATGATAATTACTTGTGAATCTGCCAACATTATTATTGTTATGATTTCTTTCTTCATCAAGCAATTACCATAAAACATGAAGATCATATAAGACAATATAACACAAGATATTAGCTCCAAGATAGGGCAAAACCCCTCCAAGGGGAAAACCCAAAAAATCTCTTCTTATAGAATCATATCAAATGAGATATCCAAGACCCATAACCAGATAAATTTCTCCTCTAGATGCCAAGCCAAAACTTCCTTTTAGCAGATTCACCAGCAAGAAAATCAACAACAAGAGATGTACCAAGGCAAATCTTCTTCCAGACTTTGACCTTCTTGAGCTCTTCTATCTTCTCTTCAATATTTCATATCAAAACCATCCAAGTGTGTATTGGCTATAGTTTCTAAACATTTTTATCTCAAATTTATTTCTCGCCATTTTCATGATTTAACTGAATAATCTGGCTAATTTAGGGCTATATTTTTTTTACCAAGAGTGGAGTTTTACTCATACTCTTTGGGTGAACTAATCTGTAAATTTTGGAAATATTTTTATATATTTTCTAACCCTCATTATACATAATTTTATATCGCTTGTGTATACTTGTGTCTATTCTTCTTGGCTTGCACTGATCTAGCTGGAAAAGAGGGTTTGGGCTTGGAAATTTTTATAGTTTTCTTGCAGGTGAACACTTGGGATTTGAAGAGATTCATGTCAATTTTTTGTAGCCATAAGCCTACAATTGCTCAGGCTTTTAAGCCGTTAATATGCCCTCCAAACCCTTGCTCATATCTGGCTCTTAGGAGGCTAGACGACTAGGGTTTCAAGCCTTCTTCAAATTCGATCTTGGGATAGATTTGTCATTGGAGGCTTGGAGATCAAAACCAAAATATTTTAGAGGGTCGTCTTCATTTTGGAAGCTCCTTTCTCTTAGCTGCAAGTATTAAAGGGTCACTCTTTATATTTTGAGTGAAAACCCTTGAGGGTTTTGAAAGAATCATATTGTTTGAGGAGAAATTCAAGTTCAATCATATATTAAGGCTCTTAAATTTAAGATAATATATTTTTAGGCCTTTTTCTATTTGGCCGTGAGGATTAGAGGGTCTTTCCCTCTCCCTTGTGTGCAAATTTCTTCATCTTAGACAATTAAGGGTTTGAGGGAAAATTCTCGGAGGTTTTGGAGTTGTATTCTGAGGAATTTCATTCTATTCATTGCTATAGCCTTGTGAAACTTCTTATTGGTATCTTGTATCTTAAGGAGGGATGTTTCTTTTTCAAAGATCTATATTCTTGTAAACCCTCTTCAAGGGTTTGAAACCCTCTTTTATTGTCTAAGAGGGTCTCTCTTGTAATAATAATAAAAGGTTTCTTCTCGAGGGAGCTTGGGATTTTCCCACAGTATCCCTTCTCCTCATTTGGTAGAAGAGCTTCGTGATTGATTAATCACTAACTTGCTAGATTAGTGTTTTTTTTGGTGCATTAGTAGATTTAGTTTCCAATCTTCTAACCTACTCATCATTTAATTAGATTGGTTTGATACTACTTGATCTAATTTGCACTTGGGTTACTATTGTCTTAATATCACTTGCATTATTTAAAGTAGTCTCTCTCTAACATTGAAATCTGATTGGTATTGTTTATTTTGAATAGCTTGATTTTGTTTACTTGTGCCTCATTGTGTAGTTTACATTTGCTTCATTGATCTAAACACTCTAAATGAACATTTATTTATTGATCAATCAAGTGAAGTGGGATTTCACTAGTGACATATTTAAAGCATTTCACTCTTGAAGAATTTTGTTCAAGTTATTGATCTCATTGAATCACTTGTTTTAGATCTCATTTCTCTCATTTGCACTTTGAATCTCTAAAATTTACCTCTAAGCATAGGCTTGGTTGATATAAATTTTTGGAAACTTCCCTAACCGTCATTCAATTTTTTAAACTTGAGTTTTGAACAAAGGTTAAAACACGTGACCTCACAGTTCTCTTGTGGCAGAGCCCTTGTAGGAACAAAGACATGTGGGTTGTCTTGACAGCTAAGCGGGTATTGTTAATGATGGAGTAGTGCCTCCTTGTCCTAGCTTCTTGCAATTCACCTCACTCTTTACCAAGTTTTGAAGAATTGAGGGGAAGTTCTCACCATAGATTAGACATTTAATAAAATTTACCAAGACCACTTTGTTTCACACACACACATAACATTGTTTCACTTTACAATTAATTAATGTGTAAGTTGAGTTGTAAGCATTTCTTTTACTTGTGAGCATTGTACTTTATTACTCTTGTACTTGTCATTTACATTATATGCTCATTGTCCTTTGATCTATCTTATTGGAGCATCTCTCTTAAAAGTACAACTATAAGCTCTATTTATCTTGCAAATCTTTCTATTGCACATATCTCAATATTATGCTTGATCTATTGTGGTATCGTTTTACCGTTGCTTGTCTTGCAGCATTGTTATTCATGTAACTTGAAAGATCATTTCCTTTGCAAGTATTATAATTTATCTTCGAGCATTATCTAAAGGCATTGGTCTCTCATATTTTATCTTGCTCGATGTCTTGTTGATTTCAGTGAATCTATCTAATTTACATCTGCATACTCATTAATATTTATACTTGCTAATTAATCTTTAAATTCAAGTGATATTGAATGGTAATTCCCTTGCCTATTATCTCTTATGCCTTGTTATCCTTAACAAGTTTTCCTTTGATTTTATCTTTAGGGACCACTCCCTTGACTTAACTAGGAGAGGGTCTAAACGGAGAGTGTTGGGAATAGGTGACAACCCCTTCTTTGAGCGTTGTGCCATGAAGACTACACCTTCTGGTGTTGAAGACTTTTCCCACATTTAGGTGTACATCTTAGGTGACAACAAGACATTTAGGACAAACTTCCTCAAATATCATTCAATCTCTCTAAATTTGAGCTTGGAGCAAATGTTAAAACATATAACCTCACAGTTCTCTTGTGGCCGAGTCCCTTGTAGGAACGAAGGCACACGGGTTTTACTGAAGTCGCATCGTTAATGAGGCCATTGCCTCCTCATCCTAGCCTTCTAGCAACCATCTCAATCCTTACCAAGTTGAAGGAATTGAGGGGCCTATTAAAGTTTGCCAAGACCACTCTTTATTCCACACACTCACATACATCTTTGTTTCATCTTGCATATAATTGATTATTATACAAGTTGGGTTGTGAGCATCACATTGACTTGCAAGTGTTTTGTTTTATGTCCTTAATGTTAAATCACATTTGAGCAATCTCTCTTTAAAGTACAAGTTTTGTTTTCTTGCAGCTCTATTTATATTTTGCTGCTCATTTCTCAAAGTTGTATATAATCTTGATTCATGAACAACTGTTTTGCAACTTGCTATTCTTGTAGCTTGAAAATCATATTTCATTGCAAGTATTGTGATTTTTCCTTGATTATATATTTCTTATAAGTTATATTTAAAGGTACTGGTCTCTTGCAATTTGTCTTGCAGGATATCTTGTTAAATTAATTGAATCTATACTGTTGATATTTATATGTTCATAGACATTATATTTGTTAAATCAATTTCTAATTTGATTTCAAGTTATATTGAATGGTGAATGCCTTACTAACCTTCTCCTAGAACTTGTTATCTTTAACAAGTTAGCCTTTAGAATCGTTTTAGGGACCATCCCCCTTAGCTTGGCTAGGAGATAGCTTAAACGGAGCGAGTTGGGATCAGGGGACAACCCCTTCTTTGAGCATTTCGCTTTTGAAGCCACACCTAGTGGGATTAGGGACTTTTTGCATATTAATCTAGGTGTGCATCTTAGGCAACAACACGTCCTTCACAGTGCAATAGCCTTGAGGGCGCACACTCGATGCCTTCACTACACATGATGCCCAAGCTGTACTACACTTCCAGAGAGGAGTGATGACCTTGTAGATGCAGTGTTGCCCCTCTATGAATTTAAATAAATAATTTGAAAAAACATAATCCATAGCATGTTGGATTGTTTCTTTAGCATGTATTAGACCAAATGACATGCACCCATATGAAAATGTACCCCAAGGAGTGGTAAAGGCAGTCTTATACCTTTCCCCTTTAACAACCAGTACCTGATTGTAAAATCATCCAGCGTGGACATCATACCTACACCTGTTACAACTTGGAGAACACACTTCATGTTAAGTAAAGGATAATTATCTTTAATTGAAGCAAGATTCAAATTACGAAAATCAATGCATATGTGAATATCTTACCTGTTATTTGAGGCACTGGTTGCATTTTATATAAACTAGATATATTATCAGATCAACGTATTTTTCCCTAAACAGGGATTGAACAATATCTTTACTATTGTTTTGAATTTCTGTCCAAAGGGTGTACTTATGGAATTTTCTTGTTAATTGCTCTTATATATTCATTGTTGAAATCATCAAGCTTGTAGCAGAATGATGAATCTCTCATCCTTTCACTTTCCTTCAAAAAAATTTTTAAATGCGGAGGTCTATGAAGTATTTTCCTGTGAAATAAACAATATCTGTGCCATTGTTTTGAATTGCTGCCCACAGAATGTGATTACAGACTTTTATAGTTAATTTCTTTACTATTTGTAGCAGAATGATGAATCTCTCATCTCTCACTTTTCTTTGAAAGAAAATTTTAATTGCAAAGACCTGTGATGTATTTTTCTGTTTGAATCCACTAAATGCCTTCAACTACTGAGGCTAAGCTTGACATGATTTTGATGTCGCAGCTTAAAATGTTTTTTTCTACGGTGACTTTTGCAAAACCAAAGAGCAGCCGTAATTCCAGCATAGGTAAGCCTTGCACATTTGGAATCATTATTGTTCGTGGCAAAGCATAACAAAATGAAAAATTACGTGCATCAGATAATAGAAACTAGCAAATGTCATATCAAGGTTAGGAACATCTAGTGCTCGATAAATCTCTCATGTTTGGGAAAAAAAAATCATAATTCTTTCATTGTATAATTTTAATCTATTTGTATTTTTGAGAGAGATGATGTATTTTTGAGATGAGAACTTGGTTAAAATGTAGAAAGAGGTTGAACATTGTAATATATGATTTAGGTTTTCTTCTTTTTCTCTTTATTCTCATCCTATTTTCCTTACTGGGATGGATCTTATTTAGAAAAATTGACAAGTGATAAAAGTGTTGATTTTTGTAGCATCGGGAGGTATTCCTGCATGCCTAAGTCGGCCTTGAAGAAAAATAAAAATAAATTTTTTTTTTGGGGCATCAAGTTGGCCCAAGAAGACAAGTCGACCTAGCCACTTGAAAGGGTATGCCCTTTGGGTTAATTGATCCCCATTTGACTAGTACATATACACGATGTGACACTTCATTTTCATCATCAATCATTCAGCATCTTCTCTCTTCTAGAGCAATGTTACGTGTGACATAAAAAGGCCAAGTTGATTGGAGTTTTACCGAGTAATCAGTCAGTTTGAATGTTGACTAGAGTTGACTGCAGATTGGTTGTAGGGGCCGCCAAAATTTGACCACAGTTTGACTGTTTGACCAACATTGACTTTTGTGTATTTTGGCTGGTTTGACCAGCATTGATATGCTGGAATTTTACCAGGTTTGACTGGTATTTTGACTTGGATTTTAGCACAGATTTCTAGACAAATTGGATTTGTAACCCTTGCGGAAGAATAATTTCTCCTAGAGGAAAAGTTGTTGGGTTTTCTCCCAAGGTTGGGTTTCCCAGGGTAAAATTGTTGTCTCTATTGTGCATGGCTATCTTTCTCTGATCTTTACTATTTCCGCTACATTTATTGTTGATATTTTCTGAAGTGTAATTGCTCAATGATATCAATGGCATAAGAACGCTGTGTGAAGAATCATTAGGTAGTAATTATCTGACAAAAAATAGTGTTCTCTTATGCTCTTCTAGAAAATTCAACATGGTTTTAAAGCGTTCTTGTTGAAAGAGCAGCCATTGAAGTTAAGCCTAAGAGATAAATGTTCAACAACTTGCCTAGATTTTTGATCTTACTAAATGATGCCAAGTCATAGAACGAAAGACATTTGATGAAGGAAGCCATTCCAGAGTTAGAGGGAGTTGATGAGAAAGTGTTTGACTCTGCTCTTTTAGGCACTATTACCAATAGTAGTGATGTTTGGTTGGTGGACAGTGGTGCTTCTAGGCACATGACATGTTTCCGATATTCTCTCACTGATTTGACAAAAAAAGATTCAACATTTTAGGTAGAACTTGGAGATAATACCAAGTATAAAGTGAAAGGAGTTGGGTCAACTTCGTTTTAGCGGGAGTCCGAAGATTCACTACACATGAGAGATGTTTTGTATGTACCAGGATTGAAGAAAAATCTGTTCTCTATTTCAGCATTGGAAGATAGGGGTTTTCGAGTTGCATTTATGGATTGTCAGGTTCTTATATGGCCTAAGGGCTCAAGCATGGACTCAACAAAAGCAATTGGTGTTCGAGAGGGAGTTCTAGACAAACTGAGAGGATGACCAATTCAGGGATTGGTACATGAAACTATGAGTTTATGTGAGTTATGGCATCGAAGATTTGCTCATCTGCATTACAAGGCTTTACTTGCATTGGGGTAGATGGTTATAGGTCTTCCAAAGGGATCTTTTATGAATAGTGATAATAGATCCACAATTGTATTGGATCTAGTACATTCAAATGTATGCAGACCTATGACTACATCCTCCTTGTGTGGCTACTTATACTACATAATGCTCATTGATGATTTCTCCCGAAAGACTTGGATCTACTTTACGAAGACCAAGGATGAGGTCTTCAACAAGTTCTAGGAATTCTAGGCTTAAGTAGAATTTTAGGATCAGGTCAGATAATGGAGGAGAGAATAGTTCTAGATACTTTAGTGATTTCTGCAAGGAGGTAGGGATCAAGAGGGAGTGGATCATTCCTTACAATCCTCAACAACATGCAGTTGCAGAGAGGAAGAACATGACCATTGTGGAGGCAGTGAAGTAATGATTCATGATCAAGATCTACCCATTTTCTTATGGAAGAGGTAGCAAGCACAACTGTTTATGTTCAGAACTAGAGTTCTCATCAGATATTGGAGGACAAGACTCCTGAGAAGGCATTCATAATAGTGAAGCCACTAGTTAGTAATTTGAGGATCTTTGGTTGTCCAATAGATGTTCACGTCAATGTTGTGAACATCGGCATCGGGATAATATCGGCAAGTGTCCGGAAAACCAAAAAATCGTAAAAATCAAGAAAATATTGGTAAAAATCGGCAAACATCGACAAAATTAACATATCATAAAAATATTTTAAAAAATCGGAAAACATCGGCTAGGCCAAAAAATCGTGATTTCGAGATAAAATTGGGATGTTATCGAGATGTTCGCAACATTGGTTCACGTGCCTTAGGAGAAAAGGAAGAAGCTAGAACCTTCTTGGAAGAAGGGTACTTTTGTGGGATATAGTGAGACTTCGAAGGCCTACAAGACCTATATTCCAAGAGAGCATCAGATTGAGGTTAGTCGGGATGTTATTTTGATGAGGAGGTAGTCTTCAGGAAGTCCAGAGAGTCTCACATTGAGATTGATAATGAGGATTAGGAGGCTTTGAAGGATGTAGGTACAAATCCTTCTATTCCAATTGTACATCCTTCAGATGATTAGGAGTAGTCAATAGAACCAACAACATTAGTGGACCCAGCAAATGATGTTGCAGGAACAAGGAAGAGGCTAGTGTGGCTTCGTGACACTTTGCAAGATGTAGAGGGGCATGCAACTCCTCGTGGTACATTCTTTGAAATTCCTGAATCTAACACATCAGAAACCCCTACTGCAATTACTAGTTACAATGTCCTACTTGTTCTTTACATTAACAAGTTATTTAATTGCATAAACATCGAAGTAAACACTATTGCAGCCTTCACAAAGATACAAATCATGAACTGAACTAAACTGAGACAATCACACAAGGGACACCATTATTTTTGGACAATCGTCCCCGAAAAAACCTAATTCGGGAAAATTGATGCAACATATAGAGGGTTTGTATTATTAAGCAGATTCGTGAATACTACTAGGGTGCCAGAAATGGCTCAACCAACAGAAAATATCCTCGGCAGTAGTACCTCTATCCGGATAGAGATATTCCAGCAAACCAACAACCGGATGATCAAACCCCACAGTGACTCTGGCTGTTCCTTATGCTGGACAGTGAAAGTTGTTCCAAGCACTGCTTAGGAACTGCGTCACTCCCCCAGGAGCTGTGTCACCCTATCCCAGCTCAGAATCTACTGATCTGCTCCCAGTCTGCCCCACAAAATCTCAACACTGCCTCTGAGGCCCAGCGTCAGCCTCTATAGCTTTTGCGCTGCATGTGTCAGCCTCTGTGTCAGCTCTATGGCCTTCGCATCAATGCTTCTAGGGTCTGCGCTGTCTCTCCTGGCCCTACATTGCCTCTCTGCTATGTATTCTTTAGCCTCCTGCTGAACTGCCCCTCACTGCAACTGATCACTTGCTCAATTTTCTCAGCAAACCTCGCCCCAAAAATTGAATCGATTGATCTCTCTTGGTGTGTCTCCAACTGAACCTCAAGCCTCCTCTTATACTTTTCTTGTTGGCGATTCAACGACCGAGATTAAGTCCCTAATCAACTACTAAGATTAGAACTGGCTTGATCCTCGTCACTTAAAACTTTCTCACCCATTTTATATTAATAGACATTAATATTTTTATTTTCCTAAGTTTAGACTTAGGGATCCATTAAAAATATTAATTATTTTAATATCTCTTCATTCGGGTGGAATTTCTCCAAACGATTTTTGGGTCTTGGAGATCTCATGTGCCTTAGCCTTTCCACCAAATTTCACGGCTAGAGCACATCCGATGTTACCCACCAAATGATGTTGCAGGAACCAGGAAGAGGCTAGTGTGGCTTCATGACACTTTGCAAGATGTAGAGGGGCATGTAGCTCCTTGTGGTACTTTCAGGGAGAGAAAACGATCATAGAGGTACTCGGGTTATATGGGATTGATGAGCCACATCATTGATTTCAAGCCTTACAAATATGAGGCAACAGACCAACATGAAGAATGCCGTGATGGAGGAGTATTAGTTCATCATGAAGAATGTGTTGGAAAATTAGGAGACTTAAAGATTATAGAGATTTCCTTAACATTATAATTACTTGTGATGTGTGTTGGCCTTTAATTACTTTATTAGATCTTGTTCATCAAGCAATTACCAAAATAATGAAGATCACAACAAGACAAAGTACACAAGATATAAGTTCCAAGCCAGGGCGAAACCCCTCCAAAGGGAAAACCCAGAAAGAAATGCTTCTCTTCTTATGGAGTCTTCTTATAATGAGACTCCCAAGACCCAGAGACCAAAGCCCAAAATCCTCCCAAGCACCAAGTCAGCCCCCCTAGCAAAACCTTCTTCAAGGTAACTTCCAAACTTCGACCTACGGCAACTTCGCTCCATAATTTTGGCCCTATTATTACTCTTCAGAATTTTGGCCTTGCAATATCGACCTCTTGCAACTGTAGCTACACAGAAACCCTAAATTTGCATGTGTGGATAGGGAGAGATAGATTATCCCAAGAAACTTCGATTCTTCCATCCTTTCTTCGTCCTTCTAGCTCTTCATCTCCTTCGCTATTGTAGATCGAACTTGTGATGAGTGAGTGTACAAAATGAGGTCGAGGTCCTTATATTTATAGCCTCCTTGA
The DNA here is from genome assembly GCA_000404065.3 of Pinus taeda. Lineage (NCBI taxonomy): Eukaryota > Viridiplantae > Streptophyta > Pinopsida > Pinales > Pinaceae > Pinus > Pinus taeda. The sequence continues at coordinate 55,987 of APFE030090160.1, forward strand.
GGGGTCGAATAGCCCTCTCTTAGGCCGACTTGTCCTTGACTGGGGCCGACTTGGCCTTGGAGAAATAAATGGCTTTTTCTTGACAAAATAAATATTTTTCTTTGTTACAATGAGTCCAAATGGGACTATAATATATGACATAATTTCTTCTCTATCCTAGAAAGACCTAGAAAGATCTAGAAGCACGAAGAACATGCTTTTGACCTATACTTGAGCATGAAACCCATACTTTACATAAAATAAATTTTTCTTTCTTTCTTTATAGAAAGTATACAAAATATGCAATGTAATGATTACAAATAGGTCATTATGAAGACCGAACCTAGTTACAATTTCCAACGCTCCCTCTTAACTAGAGAGGTATTCATAATCCCATCACATAGTACAAGGAATCTCAATCTTGAAGCATTCTGATAAGAAGAGTTGGATTATCAAAGTATCTATATCATTACCAACATTGTCCTTGAAGGCCTTAACTAAACAAGCTCATCTTCATTAGAGAGCATTATGCTGGGAGACTTTACGTGATTTGTCATACTACCTCTAAGGCACATACCCCATCTGGATGTTCACTGGGTATGTCCTTTTAGAACTTTTCTTATCTTTTTCCGATCCTGAATCCTTAAAGAATATCGGTTCTCTTCGACTACTCTTATCTTTTCCCGATCTTGAATCCTTAAAGAATATCGGTCCTCTTCGACTACTCTAATCTTGGATGCCCTACCTCATCCTCAAAGAGTATCGATTACCAACTTTTTTTTTTGGATTCTACAATCCATAAGAAGTTCCAATCTTAGATGCTTATCCAACCCTCCAGATTCCATTCTTTCTTTATGGGATTTACTAAGACTTACGACTGTTAGTCTTGGTCTAGTGCATGACCCATGAAGATAAGAACTATCCAACATCACTCCCTCTCAATTAGGGAAGAGATGTCTACCAAACCAATTTTGTCTCTCAAATACTCAAGCTTCTTGTTTGGTAACATTGTAGTCAAAATATTTGCTACTTGTTCATCAATAGGTATATAATGCAGCGCCATGACCCCATCTTGTACCCGACTTCTTATGTAGTGGTACTTATTATCTAATGCTTCATCCTAGCATGAAACACCGAGTCTTCTATAAATCTTATATAGCCTTCATTGTCACAATGTATATGAGTAGGGCCAAGCTATCCTTCAAACAAATCTGATAATAACTTTCGATGCTAAACAACTTCCCAACAAACTTCACTTGTAGCAACATACTCAACTTTAGCTCTACTTGAAGCAACTGTGTCCTACTTCATGCTCATTCATGAGACCATGGAAGACCCTAGGTGGAAGCATCCACCTATTGTGCTTCTCCCATCTTTCTCACTACCACCTCAATCTGAATTTGTATATCCCATAAGTTGGATATCATTACGAGTATACCGAAGGCAGTGATGTATAGTTCCACGCAAATATCTTAGGATATGCTTGGCTGGAATCCAATGATCATGTTTTGGCTCTATCTGAAACTGACTGAGGGCATTCACTACAAAACAAATGTTAGGGATTGTATTTACTAGATACGTTAAGGACCCAATCAGCTGTCTGTAGCAAGTAGGATCCACCGGACTAGAATCTGAATTCCTCAATTTCTTTAGATAGGAGTCATCATAGGCTTGCTGTCTATCATGCCAAATTTCTAAAGAATCTTGATCACATATTTACCTTGACCACGATATATTAAATATTTCACTTGGCTTTTTCCAAACTTCTAGTCCCAAGTAGTATTGCATAATCCCAAGATCCTTCATATCAAACTTGGCTGTTGACTGCTTCATGCATTTTCTGAATTCAGGCTTGTGTGATCCGTTATCATATAATGATTCCTGAATTCGATGCTCTACACTTGTGACAAGTAGATCATCCACATACAAGAGTATGATGACTGGTTCACCCTGAACCACCCTGATGTATAGGTTAGGATTTGTAAAACTCTTTGTAAAACCAAGTCTCAATAGGTATGCATCCATTCTTGCATACCAAACTCTAGGTTCTTGCTTTAAGCCATATAGAGCCTTCTTCAACCTGTAGACATGAGTCTCCCTTTGTTTTATTTCAAATCCTTGAGGCTACTCAATGTAAACCTCTTCATCAATAGTCCCATTCAGAAAAGCTACCTTAACATCCATTCGATGGATGTTCCATCCCATAGTAGCAGCGAAAGAAGCAAGTGATCTTATTGTTGTATATCTAGTTGTAGGAGCAAAGGTTTCTTCGTAACCAATACCTTCTTTTTTGTGAGAAGCCTCTTGCTATAAACCTTGCTTTGTATTTATCAATACTCCCATCCGCAATATGCTTTATTTTGTAAATCCATTTTGAAGTGACTACAGATTTGTCACTTGGCCTAGCGACAACTTCCCAGACATCATTTTTCATGATTGACTGGTATTCTTCCCGCGTTGCATTCCTCCACTCTTGATGTTTAACTGCATCTTCATAGAAGGAAGGTTCCGCTTCACCTTCAATGAGCTTTGTGATATATGCAGCATACCCATAAGACCTTTTTGGTCCTTTACCTTCTCTGAAGGTCCCCTTTGTTGTGTCCTTTCGCTTCTTGTAGAGTAGCTTTCAACCAAGCAAGCCTTTTCTGATTTTCTAGAACAATTACTTGTTGCACAGGCTCACTAGGACCTTCAACATCTTCTTCAGTAGATGTCGGATCTTGCCAATCATTATCCCTTGAGATATCCTCAAAGATAGGTGCCTCTTCTTCATCAGGGTCGACTAGAACATCTTTTGATTTCTTGTAAGCTATGCATTCATCAAAGATGACACCCCTGCTTACTTTAATTCGACGATCCTCCTTAATATAGATTTTGTATGCCTTAAATGAAGCACTATACCCAACAAAAATTCTCTTAAGACTGGTAGGATCCAACTTCTTTCTCTTGTCCTTAGGTATATGTATATAGGACACCCAAATATTTGAAGATGATCCACACTTGGCTTCTTTCTTATAAATGCTTCTTCCGGGGTCATATTGTTGAGAATCTTGTGAGGACTTCGGTTTTGCAAGTAAACAACTCTCACACATGCCTCTCCCCATAGGAATTAAGGGAGATCTTGATCATGTAGCATGGACCTGACGTATTCTTCAATTGTTCTGTTCTTCCTTTCAGCCACACCATTTTGTTTAGGATTGTAAGGAACAATAAGCTCCCTCTTAATCCCAGCTTCCTTGTAGAATGCTATTAGTTCTTTAGGGGTGTATTCTCCACCAATGTCGAATAGCAATGTCTTGATCTTTCCTTCAGTTAGATTCTGCACTTCATTCTTGAATTCTTGAAACTTCTCAAATACCCCATCTTTGTTCCTGAGGAGGTATAGCCAAGTTTTCCTTGAGAAATCGTCAATGAAGATTACATAATATTGATGCCCACCAAGAGATTTTACTACCATAGTTCTGCATACATTTGAGTGTATGAGATCTAAAACTTCCTTAGATCGGGTATCACTTCTTGCAAATGGCTTTTTCACATTCTTGCCTAGAGCACATCCCTTCAGGTCCCTTAATGTTCTTCCTTCAATTTGGGGATGCCATTGACCATTTGACTTAGAGATGGCAAAATCTTATAATGGAGGTGTCCATACCTTCTATGCGATAGTTCAAAGGACCCTCATCCAAGTGGACGAGGCTTGAGATAAAGGTGTAAAAAGTTTATATAATGCCCCCTCATGAACCCCAATCACCCTAGCATCATCAATGCTAGAGCCCTTACCCCAAACTAAAACCTTGCGATCAACAAAAGCAATTGTATCACCCTTATCCTCTAGACAAGAAATATAAGGTAAGTTTTTCTTAAAACCTAGAACATAGAGAATATTTTTGAGTTGAATACTTCCACCATATTCGACCTACAATGAAGTGATCCAATCCCTTTCACTAGATAGCTCTTCTTGTCTCCAAGTTCAATTGAGTGAGAGGAGGTTCCTTTTGACAAGGTCTGAAGTTGATTACTTTCTCCCGTCATATGGCTAGAAGCACCACTATCAATAACCCATACATTCTCATCCTTGAAAGTGCTAGATAAAGCAGAGAACAAACTTCCATCTATCACTTCCTTTGCTAGCTTGGAGATGATCTTCAATATGCAATCCTTGATGGATGTAGTGAGATTCCCAAGAAACTTGAAACCCTTTTTCATAACCCTTGTCATAGTGCCAACAAGGATGTGATCTTCAGCCTCCTTGCACCTTAGCTCTGATCCCATGTTGGAAAATCAGGAGACTTAAAGATTATAGAGATTTTCAAAGGAAAATAGCTTTTTCTTACTTTATTAGATCTTGTTCATTAAGCAATTACCAAAGCAATGAAGATCACAACAAGACTAAGTACACAAGATATAGGCTCCAAGTCAAGGCAAAACCCATCCAATGGGAAAACCTAGAAAGAAATGCTTCTCTTATAGAATTTCTTAAAATAAGACTTCCAAGATTCAAAGTCCAAAGCCCAAAATCCTTCCAAGCACCAAGTCAACCCCCCCTTGCAAGACCTTCTTCAAGGCAACTTCCAAACTTCGACCTACTGCAACTTCGCTCCAGAATTTTGGCCTACTACTACTCTTAAGAAATTCACCCTTGCAATTTCGACCTCGTACAACTGTAGCTACACAGAAACCCTAACTTCGCACATGTGGATAAGGGGAGAGAGATTATCCCAAGAAACTTTGATTCTTCTTTCCTATTTTCGCCCCTCTAGCTCTTCTTCTCCTTTGCTATTGTAGATCAAACTTGTGATGAGTCAGTGCACCAAATGAGGTCAAGCTCCTTGTATTTATAGCCTCCTCGAGGGGTCGAATAGCCCTCCCTTAGGCCGACTTGTCCTTGATTGGGACCGACTTGGTCGTGGAGAAATAAATGGCTTTTTCTTGACAAAATAAATATTTTTCTTTGTAACAATGAGTCCAAATGGGACTCTAATACATGTCATACTTTCTTCTTTGTCCTAGAAAGACCTAGACGCAGAAAGAACATGCTTTTGACCTAGACTTGAGCATGAAACCCATGCTTTACATAAAATAAAATTTCCTTTTCTTTCCTTTTCTTTCTTTATACAAAGTGTACAATGTCATGATTACAAATAGGTCATTATGAAGATCGAACTTAGTTACAATTTCCACCAGAATGATGTGTGGGAGATAGTTCCAACTTTCAAGACCAGATGAGATCATCCCGTGACAAGGGAAGTACATTGTCCATATTTTGAGGAAATTTGGTATGATGGACTGCAAGTCCATGGCTACACCTATGGTGACCAATCTGAAGAAGTTGAGTGATTCCGCTTTAGATTCAAATTGGGTGGATCCCACTATGTATAGTGAGTTGATTGGATCCTTGATGTACCTAGTTAATATTAGGTTATATATTTGCTTTGCAGTGAACACCTTGAGTCAATATGCCGAGTTGAGGCAAATACACTGGGTTGTGGCAAAGCATGTGTTGAGATATTGTTTGATATATGTCTCAGGTGATAAAGTGAAGCTACAAGGATATACAAATTCAGATTGGGTCAAGAGGGTAGAGTACAGAAAGAGTTCCTCGTGGTGCTACTTCAGCTTGGGATCAACTATGATATTGTGGTTTAGTTGGAAGCAAACTTCTATTACACTCAATATAGTAGAGGAAGAGTATATTGCGGCCAGTGCCACAAGTCAGGAAGCAGCGTGGCTTCGAAGCTACTTGCAGGTTTATTTGTTTAGGACCCTGAGCTGATGTTGATATTTCGTGATAATCAAAGCTGTGTGAAGCTTTCAGAAAGTGTAGTTTTTCTTGACAGATCAAAGCATATTGAGATCAAATAGCACTTCATTCAAGACATGGTGCAGAGATGAGCAATGGAGCTCAAGTACATATCCATAGACGAGCAAATTGCAGACATTCTCACCAAGGCTCTGTCTAGAGTGAAGTCGTATACTTCAGAGACAAGCTTTGCGTGATGCTGAATGTCTCCTTGGTTTTGAGGGAGTGTTGATGTCTTTGCAGAATCAGGCAAACCATCTCTTGAAAAGCCAAATGAACTTCACTAGGTCATTTGAGCAGGGGAGATGGATACATTCACTTGAGTAGCTATGAAGGACTTTGGTTGTGTTATGCTAATTTGAGCAGGGGTGAATGGCCCAGGGCAATTGTAGGATTGGACGAATTTCTCTTGAGAAGGCAAAAGGACTTGGTTGGGTCATGCTAATTTGACCATAAGAGATGGATGAAATTCATCTGATAAGCCATAAAGGACATTTGTTGGGCCATGTTGATTTCTCCAGAAGTGATGGTCTAGGGGCAAATCCTCTCCCAAGATACCATGAAGGACTTTGGCTAGGTCATGTTGATTTGACCAGAGGATATTGATACATTTACCTGGGGAGCCATAAAGGACTTTGGGCAGGCCATGTTGGTTTGGCCAAGCGTAAATAACCCAGGAGTCACATTGCCTACTCTAGGATGGAGTGATCAATGGACGTGCATGTGAGGAGTCATAATGCCTACTCCAGGATGGAGTAATCGATAGACATGATTCAACTTAGCAAGCTCATGAACTTTTCTTATGGAGGAGAAATTTTAGCTGAGGGGAAATCTGTTGCAGCGAAGGATGCTAGCTCCCTCGCTAAGAGTTATAGCATCGGGAGGTATCCCCGCATGCCTAAGTTGGTCTTGAAGAAAAATAAAAATAAATCTATTTTTGGGGCATCAAGTCAGCCCAACCACATGAAAGGGTGTGTCCCTTGGGATAATTCACCCCCATTCGACTAGTATATATACATGATGTGACACTTTGTTTTCATCATCAATCATTCAACATCTTCTCTCTTCTAGAGCAGCCATATGTGTGACAAAAAGAGGCCGAGTTGACTAGAGTTTGAGAGAGTAATAAGTTTAAACGTTGATTGTAGGCCAGAGTTGATCTCAATGTGGATTTGATCGTTGAAGCAAACTGTAGGGGTCGCAGTACTGAAATTTGATTGCAGTTTGACTGTTTGACCAACATTGACTTTAGTGTATTTAGCTAGTTTGACCATCGTTGACTTGCTATAAGTTTACCAGGCTTGACTGGTATTTTGATTTGGATATTAGCAAAGATTTCTAGACAAATTAGATTTGTAAACCTTGTTGAAGAATAATTTCTCCTAGAAGAAAAGTTGTTGGGTTTTCTATCAAGGTTGGGTCTCCTAGGGTAAAATTGTTCTCTATTGTGCATGGTTGTCTTTTTATGATCTTTACTATTTCCGCTACATTTATTATTGATATTTTTTGAAGTGTAATGGCTCAATGGTATCAATGGCATACAAATATTGTGTGAAGAATCATTAGGTAGTAGTTATATGGCAGAAAATAGTATTCTGCTGTGCTCTTGTAGAAAATTCAACAAAAAACTTTGCACGACACTTGTAAATGCATATGCTAATCAAGTGGCATGCACATGCCAATTTTGGTTCTTATGTGCCCATCCATATTACATGTATTGAATGATAGAGCATACAACTATTTAGGGGGTGTTGCCTCAAAATCTAGTAGGCCTAGTGTGGTGACTCACAAGGCAAGAACTAGACTACAATACAACAATGGGGTGGTTTCCATTGTCACCTTAGCATTCCACCTCCTACTTTTTAGTTGAATTTCAGCACATGGTAGGTTTCCTAGTATATATCACCCGAAAGGTTTTCTAGGTCGATAGGTTCAGGGTGATGTAAGAGAAAGGCTTTAGTCAAGGTACTTCTAACTTGGATTAGGCCACCATTCTAAGGAACAACATACCATGAAACAAGCCTTGAAAGGAAGACTTGAGGCCTAGGGTTTCAAGATATGATTCAATAAAAGGGCATCATAAAAGGTTTACTTTAAGGGTATAATAAAAAATATAGAATGGTAAACCTTCAACAAGGCCTAATTTAAAGCCTTTTTGTAGAACTATGGTTTTTTGAGGTCCTAAATTGTCTAGGGTTGAGGATGCAACAATGATGAGGCATTTTTCACCAAGGAAGATGCTAGATTTTGAGCTGATAAGGTTAAACAAGGTGAAAAGGTGCCAAATTAGCTCCAACATTGCATTTATTCAAGCCCTAGTTGAATTCGACCCTTGCCCTAGCCCTAGTGACTTGCCTTAAGGGGTTGAAAAAGTAAGGAAGAGGAAAAGACAAAAGTTTTTCAAGATTTTTAATCATCAAAAGGGATCCCAGTGCCTTTTCCCTATTCAGGTGATTGAATCTTAAGAACATGAACCATAGAGAATCAAATTTTTGCATGGAGTGAGCATGAAAATCTTTCTAATGATAGCAATCTTCTTATGAGGGGAGAAATGAACTAGAAAAATTGTCACAAGGAGGTTTTCTAGGGAATTCAAGGATAATAGATTAAACATGCAATAATTTACCAAGAATTTACAATAAACGTTTACATTTAGATAAGGAACAAATAGAAACCCTAGTAATATTTCTTTACGTGTAAAATCATTAAAGATGTGCAACAAGTACTCACAATTTATCCAAGAACATGCCTTCTTCCAATCCCAGAAAGATATCTCCAACACAAAAACTAGTCTCCAATAGAAAAAATCACATAAGATCATACCTCCTCAAACAACAAAGTACAATAGGCTAAGTAGATGTTTTCTAAAGATGTTGAAATCCACAAGTGATGATGACAACTAAAAAGACGTGATCCTCTTTTTATATGAGATCTATCAGCTCTAATAATCCACTAAAAGCCCCTAAAACAAGATTAATGTTGAGTAGACACAAAGTAAAATGGTTTACAAGCCAATCCACAATGTCAACCAATAAAATATGACAATAAATTGCCACACATGTGAGCTGTAAGCCCGTAGTAAGCATGATGTCATGTACTTTTAGGGCTCAAAATGCTCCAAAAGTGCATTGTAAGAGCTAAATGAGTCTCCAAACATCATGATCAACCATGTATTTGAGGAGACCTGAAATCAAGCCTCAAAGCATCTTCATGTGTTGGAAAGCCAGCTCTCGGTGCCTAGCGTGATTGCTATGGATGCCATGTAGACAATGTGGTGTACTCTCTCCATTCCAAAATTGTAGGTCCATTGGATACAAGAAGCCCTCCTTAATCATCCTAGGGGATAATCATCCTCATCTAGGCATACCTAAGTGGTTAAGTACCGAAATAAATATCTGAAAAATCTTGATAATTTGCACAATATAATATTGAATCAAACAAACTAAAGTGAGTGGATCAACACTGAATTTTGTTCTGCAAAAGCCAAAAGGGTGGATTTACTAAGATGACTATTACAGAACTTGAAACAATGATTCCCATACACAAAGTATGGAAGGATAGAAAAGAGATAGACAAGAATAATGGAGTGAAGAAAGTGAGGCTGCTTGGTCTTGATCAAGACAATTTGTTTTGGCCTTCCACCCATTTAAATAGTTTTTCCTTGCAATTTGTGCCAAAAGGAGAGGCTGTATTCTTCCATTGTTGGGTATCACTGTGCATGGTTGGATTAACTTAGTTCTGAGTGGAGAAAAAATGAGTTAAGTGACCCCTTTCTTGAGTGGAATTAAAGTATCTTGGAGTTAGCATGTGATAAAAATAACCGCGGGACTAATGTAGCAAATTTGAATTGAGTGTTTTTTCCATTTCCCTTTCGTATCAATTTTAGTTAGCTTAAATTTCTCTCCATTTTCCTCTTTTTTCAAGTCGACTTCTCCCTAATTTCTCTCAAGAAATTCAACTTGACTTCAATCCTTTTTTATCAATTTGACTTGGATGTGATTTTTCCCAAGTGAGTCGAGTTGCCTTAATTTTCTCCTTAACTCCTTTTTAAGAAATTCAACTTAGTGGGAATAATTAGTTTCCCTTTTTGTGGAGGAAAAATAGAGAGGAAATTTAGGGGGAGAAATAAGGAAAAACTATGAGAGGAAGAGAGAAAATATTAGGGGGATGAGTGGGAGGAAAACTAGAAGAGAAGGTAGGGTAGAAAACAGGGAATAAGAGGGAAAATAGGAGAAAATTTAGGAAGGAAAATGTGCAAAGAGAGATAAATTTGCTCAATTTGCATGTCAATGATGAATCATCCAAAATTTCTCCACTTGTGCACTCACAATTGCTACATGTCAACCCCTTAGACTTCCACCACATGTTGCTAAAAATAGACATTCTAAAAATAGGAACCCCCTAAAAACAGGAAAAAATATCGAATGTATGGGATAGATAGGGGGGCCTTGCAATATATAACATGTCTAAAACTAGGCACTACTAAAAATAGAAATCTCGTTGCATAATTACAATATTATACTCATTAGTCTAAAATTTGATGGGAAACATGGATATGTTGTTATCACCACGATGTTAAGATTGCTAGAAATAGAAAGTTCTTAGAAATGGATGAAACCACCACCATTAGACATAAAACTTAGTGGGGAGTTTAAATATGTAATCACTGCTACCATGCATCAATTGGTAAATATATAACTGTCTTAGATTTGGATGAAAACACCACCATTGGATTTAGAATGCAGTGGGTAACTTGAGTGTATAAGCTGACTTGACATGCAACCATTGCTAAAAATAGAAAGTACTTGGAATCTCATGAAAGTATTCTCACTGGATTCGTTTCTCAGAAAGGAATCCAAATCTGCGACAATAATTGACATGCAAGGACTATTAAAAATAGAAAATCCTTGCCACATCTAACGCAAAAGTCATAAAAGTACTTCACACAAGTATCATCTTCAAATGTTTTCCTAGATTAGGGTTTGTAAACAGGTTATCATGCTTAGATATGGGAGGGTTATCTAAAGGCCCTAATAGGTGTTTCTAACCCTTGGCTGACACATCAATTAGCAAGTGCAAGTGGTTAGTGATATGGTAGGGGTTTACTTCATGGAGGATGCCTGATCCAAGAGAATGTTCACAATCGACAATTTAAGTCAGTTTCAATTTTTGTCAAAGCTTTCCACACAGTGAAGAGTTTGTAACCAACTTTTTGGTGTAGTTTGAACGCGGTGAGTAGGCCTTCATATGTGAAAGATATGTTGTTTTTCCCTGACATTGGAGAATCTAGGTTAGGGGTACTTCACACAAGTATCATCTTCAAATGTCTTCCTAGATTAGGTTTTGTAAACAGGTTAACATGCTTAGATATGGGAGGGTTATCTAAAGGCCCTAATAGGTGTTTCGAACCCTTAGGGTAGAAACAATTCCTAGGCCGACACATCAATTAGCAAGTGCAAGTGGTTAGTGATATGGTAGGGGTTTACTTCATGGAGGATGCCTAATCCAGGAGAATGTTCACAATCGACAATTCAAGTCAGTTTCAATTTCTGTCAAAGCTTTCCACACAATTAAGAGCTTGTAACTAGCCTTTTGATGTAGTTTGAATGCGGCGAGTAGAGCTTCATATGTGAAATATATGTTGTTTTTCCCCAACAATGGAGAATCTAGGTTAGGGTCTTAGATTTTTTGACAATACCAACTCAAATGCCACAACAAACTACTTTGCAGAGTGGAACAAATACAATAGTAAATCAACACGTGCACAAATATCTAACTTTTTACAAATTTTCAATAACCCAATGTTGTTATATTAACAAATTGTAATACAATTGTCTAGGGCTTCCGTTACATGGATCATGGTCCTCATACAATCTCTGATAGAAGGATACACGACTAAGGGTTGGTGTCAACTACTATGACAACCAATCTACCTTGAACATGATACAACTGACCTACTTGTTGATCTAGTGCACTTCACAGCTCCACTGGTTGTACCCTAAACACATCTACCTGGTCCTTTGGCTTCCGCTTTGTAGCAGCATCTCTCTGCCTCTATCCATAATCCTGCTCCTTTAGGTCAATGAACACGACTCCAATCTGCCTCTTGCTAATCATTAGTCCATCAACAACCAACACATAGGGTCTTCATCAACTGCGCACTTGCTGCTCCTTAGTCCTTCAAGAAGTCAACACACTTTGGGACTTCTTTCCCTCTAGTTGCTCCTTATTCCTTCAAGGAATCAACTCTTAGGGACTTATACCCTATTAAAATTGGCAACTAGGGCCAAAATCCACCTTGGACAACTCATATGGTGGAGATGATAGTTTTGTTGGATTCCTCTTTCTGAGAGGTGTTGGATTGATCTAAAGATCATCTCAGTCTGACAAGCACAAATGGAATTATGAATTAATTTCTTCTATCGACAGATTGTCAAGGTTGGCCAGAAGTCAAATGTAAGCTCATGAAGCCCAACAGTGGTGTCTCTTCACCCTCAACGTTGTGTATATATAGAGGAGTCATTTTCGTCATTTGGTCACTCATCATCACACATCTTTCTCTTTCTTCATTTGATTGGATCGTACGAATTTCAGGCAGCCTGTTCTTCTCCACACATGCGAAGAGTTCACTGGATATTTCTGTTCTCTACGTTGACCAAGTTGCAGCCAACCTTGACCAGTGTTGATCGGGCAGTGTTTGACTTCATTTGACTGCGATTTTTGCGGGAGAATTTTTGTTTGGGCAGGCCGCATATTCTGACACAAACACTGAAATTTTTTTGGGCAGCTTGACCAGTGTTGATAGCAGCCCTTTGACCACAGAAGTTGACTGTGTTGACCAGATTTTTCAGGACTGTTTTGGGCTGATTTGGACTATCTTTGGAGGCCGAGTTGGCTGGGTTTGACCGAGCTGAATTGGAGGAAAATTTCTGTTGGTTTGAGTAGCATTGACTCTCTGGTTAGGGCATCCAGTTGACCACAGTTTGACTGGACAATTTTGAAAGTGTTTGGGCAAGTAAATTTTGTATATTGCACTCTCTTTCTGTGTTGAACTTTTGAAGAATAATAAGAAGATTTAATCAAAGGGTTTCCTTACATTGGGGTTTTTCCTTGGCATCCGCCAAATACTGTGTGCTTTTGTCTTGGCGCGTCTTCTGCTTATTATTTATGTTCTATTTTCATTTACTATCATGTTAATGTGATTCCTAATCTGGAAATTGATATTGGGCTAATAAGAAAAATTGAAGTAAATTGCTCTAAAGCATAGAACATACCATTGTTATCAAAAACATGGTATTGGAGCTGAGGTGAAGGCAAAGCCCAAGCAAGAGTAAGAAAAGCAATCCCTAAGATTTGTTGGACAAGGACAAGATTCAATGGCCTCCTCATCTTACTTCAAATCTGATGACAAGCTCAATGTGTTATGGTCCAACCCTAACCCGCTTATTTATGTAATAGGGCCGAGTTGTAGTTATAGTTAGTTAAAGAGTCAATAAAGCCCATATTAATAATTGTAAGTGGTTGACCCACATTTAAAGAAGGGATCACAGTTAGTTGCAAATGAGCCATGGTATTAGATAGCTGGTATTAATAAGAACCATGGTACTAACCCATGGTATGGCATGTATGAATCCTATATAAATGATAGAGACTCCCCTTGAGGAGCGTCGTGTCTTATTTTGTAATTGAGCCCAACTCTATTGGAGGTTGCCCCCTCGAAGAGGCAAGTGAACATTGCTTTCCTTTTTGAATAATAAAATACATGCTGTTATTTCTTATTGTTTTGTGTTCTGGGTATATTTCTTCGCATATTGGGTATTTTGGTATCTTCTTGCAGGTCAAGAGCATAACAAGTGGTATCAGAGCACTTTCTAGGGCTGGTGGGATCTCCATTCTTAGCAGAATTTTTTTTGGCTAGAGTTAAACCATGGGATCTGTCGTTGAGCGCATAAACCTGTGGATTTGGGGAGGCATTCATGCAGGAAATACAAGAGGTGGTCACGCTTGTTGGACTCCCTTGTAACCCCTGTGGGTACCCCTTCGAGTAGTAGCACATTAGACAAAACCGCGCATGGATTGTCTTCCAAGTACCCTCTGGGTATATCAGAAGCCCCCTAGGCTCTCTTGAAACCTCGCCATAGATAAACCGTCGACCGTCTTGCTGCTGCAGTACACTGAGAACAACACTCGGGGAGATTACTCACGCGTAAGATAGGGTAGTTGGGTTGTATGGCTAAGGGTACGGTTGATCCTCCTTGGTTAGTGCCCTGAAAGATTGGGCTGAGTACTACTGTCGGACCCTTATGTATTTTGCGATCTGTAGCACCTGACACTCCTTGAGACCATAGTTCCCTTGTCTCTCTCTCGATCACGCATCATCTTTGCCAGATCAGATCTAGTAGGTTGGGTTCTCTCGCAGCCGCAACAATCAATTCTGCCCTTCATATCTATCAGATTCGCTAATCAGATCTATCAGATCCGTCGTTTAGAGCCAACAGTTTGGGTTCTGTAGCAGTCGCAACAATCAGATCCGCCATTCAGATCTAGCAGCAAGGGTTCGATCACTGCCACATTCCTACTCATACTCTGTAGTTGGGGTTTCGCCGACAGATCTGACTATTTGTGTGGCTCCTATACTTGGGCGTGATTTTTACAGGACATTGGGCAGAATTAACTTTTCTGGGAATCGGCTATTGCAGTATAAATAAGCGAGAAGTAAAACTCCTTTCGGACCCTCCCGAGATGCTTATAGGAGACCTAGCCCATAAGAATCAGGTCGACGGGCTGAGCAAGGTGGTACCATTCACTTGTCAGCATCAATTTCGTGTGGTCCCAAATTTTTCTTCACAGTAATGACAAGTGCACCGGATCTGTGCATGGTATAAACCAGAGCTCAAGTTATGGCCAATGAGAAGATAGACACCCTTGAACAAAAGTTGGAGGCATTAACGAAGCAGATCCAGACCTTAACTGACACACTCACAAAGGGCAAGTCGGGGGAACAATCAGAGGCATATGATTTTAATGAAAACCTTGAGGGCGAATCTAGCCATTCTCTTCACTTCTATGGAAACCACCAACAGTCCCAACCTCGACCACCCAAGCTAGACATGTATAAATTTGATGACTCTCATCTGGCCAGATGGCTAGCACAAATGGAGCAATATTTCACATTGAATCACATCAGACTTAATGCGACTAAGCTAAGCATGGGAAGCCTGTACTTGGACCAAGAAAGATGGCAATGGTGGCAGTGGCATCAACGCTGTTATGCAATGCCAGTGACTTGGCAGATATTCTCAAAAGCCCTTTCTGATCGCTTTGACCATGAATCTAACTTTTTGGGTCGTCTTACTAAGCTTTGATAGACAAGCACAATGCAAGAATGTTAAAATTGGCAACTAGGGCCAAACTTCATGTGCGTCATCTTATTCATGGCTGATAATATGTTCATTAGATTCCTCTCGTCGAGAGGTGTAGGATTGATCTAAAGATCATCTGATTCCGATAAGTATTCATGGAGATGTGAATTTATTTTGATTATGGAATTATTATCAAGCCGACCTACAACTCAGTAGGCTCAGAAGCCCAACAGTCGCATCTATTCAAACATCAACAATTGTGTATAAATACAGGAGGAATTTTCCTCATTTGCACTCACTCATCTCATCACATCTCTCTCTCTCTCTCTCTACTGCGCAGAAAAGAGTCTCTTCTCTACTACGTAGAAAAGGGTCTCTCTCTCACACATGTGAAGCCGGAAGCTGCTGAAACTGAAGCTGCAATTGCAAATCCAAACTTTGACCAGTGTGGACCATCAAACCTCCTTTTTTGATCTACGTTGTAGGTTCATTTGAACCTCCTCTGAAGGCTGCAACTTTTGGTGGTGGAATCAAGCCTATTCGACGGAGGGTTTGCCAGATATCGACTGCCCTAGTTTGAAGGAAGCTGTTGAAATTGAAGCTGCAACTGTAGAAGTGAAGTTTGACCTGCGTGGACCAGAAGATCTCCTCATCTGAACTATGTTGTAGGTTCATCTGAACCTCCTCTGAAGGCTGCAACTTTTGGTGGTGGAATCAAGCCAATTCGACGGTCGGTTTGCGAGATATCGTCTGCCCTAGTTTTGATGATGAAGCCGCTAATGCTGATGCTGCTGATTTAGGGTTTGCTACTATTGATATAAATAAGATTTATTGTACTATTTCTCTGCTGAATTATTGAAGATAAAAGAAAATTTGATCAAAGGGTTTCCCCACACATTGTGGGGTTTGTTCCTGGCTAGCCGCCACATCTTGTGTCTCTTGTCTTGGCTTGTTTTCTGTCGATCGTTTAATGTTCTATCTGCACTTTACTTGTGTACATGTGATTGCTAGTCTATGGAATATAATAAAAAAATAAGTAAACTATTATAAGCATAGAACATACCATAACTTAACATGGGATCAGAGTTGAGGTGAAGAGAAAGCCCGAGCAAGAGCAAGAGCAATCACCAAAGAGAAGATTGGCAAGGCTATCCTAAAAGAACTATGGGGTCCTCAACACTCTTCCTTGCCGAAGACAAGCTCCGTGAGAAAGTTGACTATCACGGATGGAAGATGTCTGTCAATCTAACCCTAGACGATCAAGGAGTGCTGGACCATGTAAGAGGCAATATTGTTGAGCCTCCATCAAATGCATTCGCTGCTGCCTGGAACAAATGGAAAAATGGAGAAGTCAAAACAAAGAAGATCATCTGGGACTCTATCGACAAGCACTTGGTGGTCTACATCTCTGAACTGGACACCTCCTGGGAAATCTACGATAGACTAGTGAGTTTATTTAAAGTCAATGATGCAAATCAAGTTTTGTTTCTTAGAAATAAGCTAAGGGAAATCAAAAAGGGTAAAGATGAGAATATGCAAGCATACTTCTTAAGAATCACCGAGATCAAGAATGATCTCCTATCTATTGGGGAAACTATTACTGACAGGGAAATGGCACTCACAACTCTTGGAGGATTACCATCTGAATGGTATGTGTTCAGGACTACTCTTTTGAACAATAATGTAATTCTTGGCTTCGAGGAATTAATGGCTAGATGAATTCAAGAAGAAACAAGGGTAGAAGAGCAAGAAATGCCCTTGCCTAAAGGTCCTCCTGCTGCTTTTTCTTCTCTTGCTACGAAAAGAAATAATTTCGGGTCTAAATAAAAAAGAAAAGGCTGGATCTAAGGGTGGAAGAAAAAGACGATGTTACATCTGTGATAAAGCAGGTCACTATGCAAGGGAGTGCCCTGATAGAAAGGACTCACACCGAGACGATGATCAAATCCCTCATGGTAATCAAAGGAATGGAAAATCTAATAGCAGAGGTAACAAGGAAGAGGACAACCATTCAAGAAGGCTAGAAATTCAGGTATGAATCTAACACTGTTGACAATACACAAGCTAAATATTATCTACCAACTGCCCTATCTACGTCTGCTCCTTCGGACTCAATGGGAATTTGGCTCATTGATAGTGGTGCCTCAAGACACTTCACTGGTTACAAAGAAGTACTCCATAATCTGGTAGAGAAAGAAACTAACCTGAAAATTGTCCTTGGAGATGACATGAAATACCCTGTGAAAGGTGTAGGCAATGTTTCTCTGAAATTGAATCAAGGTAATACGATCCGCTTACAAGATGTATTATATGTACCTGATCTCAAAAAGAACCTGGTATCCATCTCGACAATGGAAGACAAAGGCTACAAGGTAACCTTCAGTGATGACAAGGTACGTATATGGAAAAATAATGTTAAAGATGCTTTCACTCTTGGGTTTCGAGTTGATTCTTTATATCAAATCAGTGGAAGTCCACTAGGTGTCATGTCTTGTGACACAACTCTTCAGTCTGAACTTCGGCATTGGAGGTTTGCCCACCTTCATTACAAAGCTCCGCTCGATGTAAGATAGATGGTAACAGGGATGCTTGAATGCCAAGTAGAGAAAGAAGGTGTATGTGCTGAAGGAAAGCTCAAAAGGGGACCATTCCCCTCAAGCCAAAGCAAGACCTCCGATATATTACAGTTGGTTCACTCAGGCATACTTGAGGCTGGCATTAAGAGGGAGACAACTACTCCACATACTCCTGAGCAGAATGGTGTGGCAGAAAGGAAGAACCGTACGATTGTGAAAGCTGTCTAGAGACTGCCGAAGTTTCTATGGGTAGATGATGTAACAATGCCTGATGTGGAGGAACCCATATCCACTTGAGCCTTCCTCTTCTAGGAAGAGGCCTTCATGGCTTAGGGGGATACTTGATGATGCTGAAGGACATGCTGCACCCCAAGGAACCTTCGGCGAAAGTAAGAAACCTAACAGGTATCTGGGATACTTGACTATCATGAGCACGATCATACAAAATGAGCCTTCATCATTCTTAGATGCTGTCAAGCATCAAATATGGAAGGATGCTATGATCGAAGAACATGAGTTTATTATGAAGAATGATGTCTGGGAAGTAGTTCCTAGACCCCTAGACAAAACAATTGTTACTTCTAAATGGCTTTACAAGATAAAGCTGCAACAGATGAAAGTACGGAATTGAATAAGGCTCGTTTTGTTGCTCGTGGTTTCTCCCAGAAGGAAGGTATAGACTATGATGTGATATTTGCACCTGTTGCCAGATATACGACCATCTGCTTGATCATAACGCTTGTGGTTTCACAAGGATGGAACCTACATCAGATGGATATCAAGACCGTGTTCTTGCATGGTTCAATCAAAGAAGAGGTCTATGTGGAGCAACCCGAAGGATTTGAGATTTATGATTGAAAATCTCATGTATGCAGGTTGAAGAAAGCTCTCTATGGGCTGAAGCAAGCGCCCCGAGCATGGTATGAGAGGATCGATAGCTACTTGATGAAGCTGGGATTCACTAGGAGTGAAGCTGATCCTAACCTTTACCTTAAGGTTGAAGATGACAAGCTCTCATACTGGTGTTGTATGTGGATGACCTCTTTCTAACAGGTGCATACCCTCTCATTCACAAATGTAAGAGGGAGTTGGCTTCTGAATTTGAAATGAAGAACCAAGGACTTGAAGTGTGGCAGAAGCCAAGGAAAATTTTCCTATCTCAAGTAAAATATGTGGTGAAGATTCTGAAAAAATTTGGTATGATGGACTACAAGCCTGTGACTACCTCGAGGATCTTAACTTTCAGAAGTTATATGGTAGTGATGTCGGACCAGATTTGGGAAATGCCTCTGAGTTTCAAAAACTCATTCACGTTGATGTTCTTGGTGAACCTCCGTTCGAACATATGTTTTGCAGTTAGCATTGTGAGCTCATATTTGGTTGAGCCTCACTAGATTGGTGCCAAGAATCTTCTGAGATGTCTTCAGGACACAATCTCTC
>APFE030090160.1:75893-93903 GCA_000404065.3 Pinus taeda
GTATATAGATACTTATGAATATAAGGGAGACAAATATTTAAAAATATAATAATAGAAAAGAAAAAAAACATTTAAATGAGAATATTGTTGAACATAAATAAAATATTTGAATGCCCATTTAAATATTTCAATGGTGTAGCTGTATAAATTAAATGGTAGGTAAAAATAAATAGATATCAATACATGGTGAGCATCGAAACATTGACTCCATGATACATGTCAAATTTAAATATTAAAAAATAAACCAAAAAAATTCATAAAAATTTAACTAAATATAAGGTTTTCTTAACCTAGGAGATTTACGTACATTATTAACTTCTAAATAGTTTTTATTACAATAACGTGAGAGAATACTGTGTCTTATTAAGACCACCTATACAGTATGAAAATTGTTCATATGGCATTTTCTTTACTTAATTAATTTGAGATAGATTAATTAAGAGATCATAACTACCTTGGAGATAAATCTCAACCCTTGATTTATGAAGAATAATAAGAATATTTTGGCATATTACAATTAAATTATGGAAGGCCTATTCCACACCTTATAAGCATAATTATGTAAAATAGCTATAATTGTTTTTTGCTTAAAACATTTTACTACTATGTTTCTCATGTGCAATTCCTTCCATGTTGAGCATAAAATTGATACATCGTGTAATTCCTTCCATGATGAGCATGAAGTTGATACATTATATCAAAGTGCCTCCTCTTTGAATGATACAAAATGTGAAATTTTTATACCTCTTGTAATAACATCTTTAATATTGTTTTCCTAAAATCAATTTTTTCCTTTCTTGTGAAAAATATTTCACGTTCATATCTCAAAACTTTAATAAATTCTTTGTTATTGTAAATTCCAAATCTCTTCTTCCTCTTTGAGATATTTATGTTATGATATAGATTCTTGTTATTCTTCTTCTACCAAATCATGTGTTACTAACCTTTTCTCCATCTTATCATATATAATGCCCATTATGTTTTTCATGTGCCTCTATCTTTCTGTATTTTTCATATTATTTTCCTTGAGCCCATTGTTCTACTGCAAGATTGAAGCCCTTGATATTTTTATCACACAACATAACTCATCTTTCTAGTACCCACTTGCTCCAAACCTTCTTCATGGTGTCGCTTAAGTTTATCGAGTTTGGTAGTATAATGGCCCGGTCTAGTCTCATTATTGCTCCAAGCGAATTTGTTAGTGGAAGGTTTTATCTCTACCTAATTTAATTTGTAGATAAGTTCTTATAAATTTTCTTGGAATTGATATTGAATGTGGGATCCACTATATTTTTCCCAGTAATGCATGTGTTTTTATGGATGTCACCATCCAATATGCATTCTCACTAAAAAAAATCTTGTCTCGGAGGGGCACTAAGGAATTCCAACAATCATGTTTTTCTTTAAATTAAACATGAATGAAATTTTTAAATTAGCACATGCATGATTTGAATGAATATATAGAATACAAGTTGTGAAGTAGTGTTATATTGAAAAATATTCTAATGAGTGAATATTGAGACCACATGGTGGATATCCTTCATGAAGCTCCCCTTGCACTAATGGGAAAAATCCTACTACCACTCCAAACATTGTGTTGAGTTAGTAGGACCTCTTGATTCATCAGTTTTGTCTAATTAAGAAGGATAACTAACAACCTCTATTTCTTGATCAAATATTTCAATTCTTATGTTGTATGTGTAATAGTTTCTTACATTTATGTCAAATGGCCATGATTTCATCCATGAGGGAACACCTTGAAAGATATTTTTGGAGAAGGCTCAGCATATTGGAGACCGCTATCCAATGGGAGACCTGAAACTTCACGGGCCGTAATTCAGAGGATAGCTTACATGAAAAGGAAAGTTTATCACGGCCAATATGGTAAGGTTGGACATCAGAGATTTTTGGAGGTGATTGCATGAGCTCGACATCATTTCATAGGTTGTCTTTTCGAAGCAAATAAATTTCATAACCTTCGGCTTAAAATGTTTTATAAAAGTTTCGATCTAATGGAGGGGCTCCGATGTTGACTAGCGCATGGTGATGTAGACTCAAGGGACTAGGAGCGTGGACAATGTGGAGCACCCAAATGCTAGGCTAAATATCAGTGGTCCAAAATTTCATACCCTAGTTTTAATTGTGTTTTGAAAAAATCTAATGGAGGAGCTCTAATATGAAGTTGTTGTTGTGCATCCACCATAGGTACTAGGAATAGTAATGTGAGAGGTAAAAAAAATCCAAATAACCTAATCGCCATAACTACCTCCAATGAAATAATATCACCTCTAATAATAAAATAAATGAAAGCCAAATGAAATCCCTTCGAATGGTAAACAATATTGCGATCCTGCTGAGGATGCCCCCTTTTTATAGCCATGGAGGCATATTGTCACTCACAAAGAAAATACAAATTATTCCTTTTGGATGAACCACACCATTTTTTCCATTACACATATGAACTACAACATTCTTTCCTTTAATGCCAGCCTTAGTCAGTTGTAGGAGATTCTAGTATCATCAAGTAGACCTATTGGTTGGAAATTCTAGTATCATGACATAGTCCATGTAGTATGGGCATTTTAAAAGTTACATATGTCACATTCTATTTCCTAAAGTTCATGCATTTAGTATCATGAAGTATGTGTTTCATTGTAGCTCTTTGAATTGTAAGTAGATGTATTTAGTATTATGATGTGTCTATCTTATTTTAGATTTTAGTATTATAAATTGGATGTATGCTATTTTGTTTGGACTAGGGTACTGGATTTTAATATTATGAATTGGGTGTATTTTATTTTGTTTAGGAAATTTCATTCGATTTATATGTTATGAACTAGATGTATTTCACTTTATTTGGGTAGCTATTTTAGATGTATTTCATGAATTAGATGTATTTAGTATCATGAAGTATCATGGTAGATTTTAAAATTGTAAATTGGATGTATTTCATTTTGTTTGGATAACTACACCTGATTTTAATATTATGAGTTGGATGTATTTCACTTTGTTTGGACAACTACACTGGATTTAAATATTATGAATTAGATGTATTTTATTTCGTTTGGCCACCCATTTTGGTGAAAAGATGAACCTGGCATAAAATAATAATAATAATAATACAAGAGGTTTTTTTCTCTTGTTGTGGGTGACCAATTGGAACTTATGAGAAGTTCACTAATCATTAAATGTTGTTAAATATTAGTAGGAATTAATCAATGTTGATAGGAGTCAATCCCTCGTCATCATTAATTTGATTTTTATCGAAAAGATAATGTTTAAAAACCAAATAAATAAAAAACCCTTTTAGATATTTAGAAATATTTTATTTTTGCAATATATTTTTGGTTTTTCAAATTTCCAGTATAAGTAAGAATTTATTTTCCAAGACACCGAGTTTTAAAGGCTTATGGTACAATGTTCATATTATCAATTGTAAACAAACTATGATGAAGTATTTATGGGTAAAATTGTTAATTTTTAGTATAATAATAAGTACACAAAATTATTAAAATATGTAGAATACAATTATTCTAATAATATAAATCTAAATTTTTTGCTAAAGATAAGAGTTTATATTTTAATAATTTGTTTTTTCCATTGGAAGGAGAAGAAGGTTATTAAAAAAATTATCTATCAATTGTGATTGATGAGAAAATTTGGCAGTAATTGCCTTGAAATGATTTTTTCCAATTTAAAATTTGTTGAAATTTTAATTTCCATTTCATATTTCATTAACATCACATTTAAAAATTAGTTAATCAATATAAAATAAACTAAAAAAGTAATTACAAAACATTAGTAAAGTATTATAGATCCTTTTCTAGTAAGATTTAATGAAAAAAAGAAGATTTACCTCCAATTAAATTGTATTATTAAATTCATATCATGATATCATATGATACATTATGCAAAATTTATTCTATTAAAGGCATAAAGCATCACTCCTATGTAATAATTCACATGACTTGGTATATTGTGATATATGGACGCAAAACTTATGGTAAGATCATACTTTTTGATGACATTAAAAATTGGCATGCCTTAATAATTTTCATTCCATGATGATAAATGACATATGTTGTACATGACATATTATATAAAGGTTAATAAAACACATGGTTGTGTGTATTGGGAACCTGACATATCGGAAAAATCCATGCATTAATTGTGATAAAATTAGGTAATTAATGGTATGAAATTAAGATAATCACTTCTATAATAAAGTGACCCGAGGTCATAAATCATGAGGAGAGGGAGGAAGTCTGCAATCTGTGCTAGGGTTTGAGGTAGAGCTTGGCATTGCTAACCATGGCGGATCATGGAGGAGGGAGTTTTTCTCCCTGCTATAGTCAAATAACCACGAATAGAAACAAGGAAACTGATCTGCATCACTTCAAGAAACTAACAGAGGTGATAACTGAGGATACTAACACAAGCAATACAGAACCTCGTCAACAGAGAGTGAATCATGAGGAATATAGCAAGGAGAAGAGAAAAGAGGGACGCAATCAAAAATCTGCACCTCTGAGGGTGACAGGCGTCTGTAAAACCAAGTCAACCATATCACTACTTGGGTTGTTTTAAGTGACCCAGTGCTACAGGTGCACAAATATCACATGACGAAACACATGATCATATGAAAATTTATGGGGATTTGGCTGACAGAGAAGGCCTTACATGCATGGATAAAGAACCACTAGAAACCTAAGGGGGAAATAAACCTACACCTCGAATCCAAGGGTTTCTTTACAGTGGTGTTTATGAGCTTAGAAGATAAAGACAAAGTGTGTGAGGGAGGACCCTATTTTTACACTACTGCAGGCCTTTACATGCGACGATGGGTGATGAAATTTGTCCTAGAATGAGAAACATTCACCTTAGCACAGGTATGGATACAACTTTACTGCCTTCCTTTAGATTATTGGTTGTCAGAGTCTTTGAAGGCTATCAGAAATAAAATAGGGCATTTTATAAAGATATCAGATGTGGCATTAAGAGGCAAATACAGTTCCTTCGCCTGGATGTGTGTGGAAATGGACCTATCGGGGCACTCAGAGATGAGATCATTTTAGAAGTCTATGATGAAGAATGGGTGCAGGTGGTGGATTATGAGCATGTCCCATTTAGATGCCATAAGTGCCATAAACATGGGCACCTTTACAGAGACTGCCCATTCAATAAACTGGAAAGCAACAAAAAACATTCCACAAGTAAAGATCCTGAGGGTTTCACCAAGGTGGGGGGTAAGGGGAAAAGAGGAAAGTGGAACCTAAAGAGAATCAACGAGGATGGAGAACTAAGCCACAAAAGTTTCAAAATATTATAAAAAGATATAGGAAACAACGGGGAAAACTAGAAATCGGAAACTAAAACCAATGAGAAGGATAGAGATACTAGCATGGAGGGCATACCAAAGAACAACCGGCAATAGGATGATCCACCGAGCATTGTGGAACTCAGCAGGGAGCATGAGATTACCCCAAGTGAGGCAGGAACAGAGGATTATGAACTATAGGAGATTCTTGAGAAGGAAAACTTAGATCTGGAATGTTTTCGAAGTAGGGTATTAGCAAAGGAGTTGACTCCCTGTGAAAAGAGGAGTTTGACAGGTTTCAACAACTCTTCCTATGACGATCACAGTCGAAGAGTTTTGGAGTCAAAATAAACCATAACAGCGAGGAAAATAAAGGGATGAAGACAATGGAGGAAACACAACGGCACTCTTCCAAGAACCCGGGTAGGAAAAGAGGAAGGAAAATATAGAATGAGCTACTGACAGAATGTGGAAAACTCATGATCAACTCAGGTAAGATGAAATATCTCACCATTTACTCTTTTACAAACCTATCTTAATGAAGTTTACATCATGGAATATTAGGGGCCTAGGAAGCAAAAGGAGACAAAGAAATCTCAATAGTAGAATAAAAGAAGAAAAACCAGACATGGTTTTCATTCAGGAAACAAAGTGGTCAATGGATAAAATCAGAGAAATCCACAGAAAATGGTTAAGCAGGTATGAGTATCTAGAGGTTAAAGCAGACAACTTGGCAGGAGGGATTCTGATGCTTTGGGATCCCCAAAAACTTGGAATATTTGATGCAGAAGCGTTCAAGAATTATATTTCACTGCTAATACAACCTGTGGGTGATAAGGAAATTTACATGATTACAAATGTCTATGAACCTCAAAAAGTAGAAGACAAACTCAAGCTTCTCACTTCCCTAGAGGAGCTTAGAGAGAGACATCCTGATATACTCTCGATTCTGGTAGGAGATTTCAATATGATCAAATCTCTTACAGAAAAAAAAGGTGGCACCAGAACACTAGGTAGAGACTCCACTTCCTTCCAAAACTTTATAAATAGCATGATACTAGTGGATGCTGAAACATTAAATGGCACTTTCACTTGGAACAATAAGAGAGGATGGGCTTCTCAAGTTGCCTCTAAACTGGATAGATTCTTGATCTCAGAGAACCTATTTCTCATGAGCCCTGACATGTTAGCTCTTATCCTTCCATTTGGAGGTTCAAACCACTAGCCTGTCCAGCTTGAAGCCACTTTTATAGGTACTCCGAGGAATAGACCTTTTAGGTTTGAAAATGTCTAGCTCTCTCACCCTGACTTCACCAACAACATTCAGAAATGGTGGATGGAAGAGTTGTCCTTCCATGGCACTAAAATGTACATGCTACAACAAAGAATTAAACACATCAAAGCTAGACTCAAGGATTGGAACAAAAAGCAGTTTGGTAACATTTTCAAAGCCAAAGAAGAAGTTGAACAAGAACATTAGGGGATCAATTAGCTTATGGTCACAGATGGCTTTACCAAGGAAAGGAATAATCAAGATGATGTTCTTCAGGGAGGAATGGGATGATAGGTATAGGAAAGAGGAGGTATTTTGGAGACAGAAATCGAGAGCACAATGGATTAAATAAGGGGAAAGAAACACAAAGTTTTTTCATAAGTGAACTTTGAGTCACAGGTCACATAACAGAATTTTGAAACTCAGAGATTCTCAATGAAAAGAACTCATCACCCACAAAGAAATGGAATCTGTCTTAGTTCAACACTTCCTTAACATTACAAAGGAGCCCATACTATGCTTTGCATGGATTTTGGCTGTCAGTCTCCCTACCTCCTTGTGAAAATTGCACAATCTTTCAAGTGAGTCACCCAGTGTGTTGCATGTCAGTCCTCAAGTTGTTTGGTTTTCAATTCACAAATTGCTTGTCGTGAGTGTTGCTCTGTCTCGACGGAGTTGGTGTTGCAAAACCAACCCGCACTACCATTTATGATGAGTATGATTAGGAATCCGAACATCATCCATGGTGAAGGAGAATCTCCTTCTGTCCACACCTCCTCCATTTTTTCCTAACATCTTTGATGATTCTATTATCCCTGATTTTCCTTGTGTAAATCCATCCATGGATGTATCTACTTCTGATCATTCACAACACACACCCGAGGTTAGTCCATCATTCAAAAATGGAAAGGAAAAACTCTTTTGGAAATCCACATGATTTTTCATCTACCTTTTCCAGAAACGTAGAGGGTGAACATTCTTGCTTCTCATCTACCCCTCTGTTTGATTTATCTGATCATGAGGATGCTAATGAAATCATTTGTTTTTCTAATCATAGATGTCATGATCTATTTACTCCCATATTTTATCGCGACGTTGATTCAATCACTGTTGATTTGTCAAAGCCACCATTTTATGATGATCTATCTGTCGATGATGTTGAAACCCTACAAGTTGTCAAGGGACTTCAGCTTAAGCTGATGGTTATGTCAGGACCTCACTATCCCGAGGTTGGTTTCACTTACAATTAGAAAATTGTTGAAACACCCGAGGCTCCTCATCACTCATTTGTATGCATTGAGGATCAATCTAGCATGAAGATTTCACTTCCTCCACTAGAACCACATGATCCTATCACTCATGCATTGGAGAAATCTTACACATCAAGCATGCTTACACAACACAAGTTATCTATGTTTGTCATTTTTTCTTGCATGTCACAGCCAAGAGAGTGCATATGCTAACATCTACACACAGTGTAGAACAACACCATGGTAAGTCCACAAATTGCATGTCATGCAATTTCATTTTTTTCTTTTCTTTGGATGCATTCAAACTCAGAGTGTGTTTGTCTTCATTGTTATATATTTCATGTTTGTTGGTTCGCCTAACTGTGTTTTCACAAACCATGCCTTCACCAACATGGGTCATCCAATGCGTCGGTGGCTGCATTGGAAGTATAACTTTATGTTAGTAGACACATGCACCGGTAGCTTAGGAGTAGGAGTAGTGTTTGCTTTATGTTTCGTTTGCTTGCATGAATGTTTTCTTTCTTACTTTGTTGTTTGTTTCCTTAACTACTTCCTTTTCTTACTCTCTTTTATTTCACATTTACTTCTGCTCTTCGATTTTTTGTTTTTTTGTTTGGTTATGCCCGTAGCTTAGTTTCACATGAAACCATGCGTGACTCTTGAAACAAGCAGGATAAGAGTACAAGAGGACTTGTGCAACTACCAATGCTTTGTTATCTATTGTCTTCTCTCTTTGTGTTGAAGTTTTTGTCTTTAGTCAATGATACACCAATGGGAAATACCTTCTGTTCGAAGTAAGTCTTGATGAAAACACAACACTTGCGTGCTAACTACTACCACTTACTGTAGTCGATTTTTTTTAGGTTAACCCTTGTCAGCTCATTCAAGTAGAGTAAGGTGAGGGGGAAAACCTTAACAAGTATGTCAAAGATATATACAAAATAATTATCTGAAGGAATAACCTCTTCTTCTCTCAATAAGTCAGGATCCCTCTTCTACCTCTAAAATAAATAAGTGCTTGCGCACAGTTCATGAAAAAACGAAAATGTGAGAATTTTGAAAAATGAATAAGGAAAAAGAAGAGAAAGACTTCCTACGAAGAGAGGTGATGCAAGTAACTCTTCCGGGGTACTGAATAGGCTCACTCGCAGTGGAGCAATGCTTGTGTTCCTACATGACTCCACTAGGGTACTATCTAGGCCTAGTGGCAGCAGAGCAACACCAGAGATGAAACATAAACTCTGATTATCATATTTCTTATGTACCAATATACCCCTCATACACAGTCGAAACAACTTTGTTGACTTGGCTTGAAATGTGTGCTGACTGATCAAGACCATGGCAGGTGCTACATCCTTCAACCAAGCTAGTGTGGAGACCAAGTTGATCTAAGAACTGAACAATACTTTTGGAGGAGTTAGACTTTCCTTTCATGAAACAAGATCAATTAAGAGAGATGGAGTTCTACCAGTGTGTCACCAAGTTTTGTAGCGGCTATAACCACCCTCCAAAATTTTTCCTTAGCTTCATTTTGGAGACTCCCTACCAACCATGCTTAGCAGCATGTCTTGCACTCTCCAAGTATAGATGCTTCGATTGAGTTTTAGTGGTTTACTAGCCTGTGCTTGTCAACTTGTTTGTCCCCCACCCACAGGTTGACATTCTTGAACTTGGTCAATTTTTGGTTGTGATGTTCACCTAGAAAATTGTGCAATTCTGGATGGAAACCAACCTTCCCTCTCGAAATTGCACAATCCATCTCGGTTGCATGATGCTCTCTAGAAATGCGGAGAACAGCCGTGAAACCTTCCCTCTTAAAACTTCACAATCTAGCCCAACACTGGGCTTCCTCACAAAAATTGCACAATTCTGACTGAAAACCAGGGCTTCATTCCAGAAATTGCACAATGCCTAAGGGACAACCAGACTAGCTCAGCCCAGAAACTATGCAAATGTCATTTCTAGGCTTGCATACTTTTGCAGGTGCTCCTAGGTTGACCAGTTCCTTCCAGGACTAAGAAATCTTGATTTGCATTCATGGGTTGATTTCTCGACAAAGAAAAAAGTAAAAAAAGAAGGAAAAAGCATCCCTACATTTTAGGGATTCATTTTAGCAACTGGAGTTTACATTAAAAATCCATTTTAGAAACTTCCTGCCAAGTGTCATTTTTCTGTAGATTTGTGGCATGCCCATCATAAGCCTGGATCTTATCAAACTTATTTATTCCACACTTCATAGCTCATTCCTCACATCGATATTGGAGCTATGACATCCCACATTGTATCTAGGAGCATTCGGCACATTCAACTCAATGTTTTCTGGGTAAGTCCACTTTCCATGTCTTTTGCTTATTTTTTGTTGCATTTTATATTTCGGTTTTTATATTTCGGTTTTTTGTGAGTGATATTTTCTCAGTTTTGTTGAACGCTTGATGTCGTTTGAATTAATGTTAGCTTGCAGAAGCACTGTTTCAAGTTTTTAATTGCATCTCACGGTTGTCACATGCATGACGTTGTTTCTTCACTAACGTTCGTCGTTGCGGTGACTTGCTTCACACACATGCTTGATTTTCCATTTTATGAACCTTTCAGTCACTGTTTGCATGCATGATCATTAACTCTTGTTTGCGCTCAACTTCACCATTCATCTAGACTATTCATGTTTTCATTCGCCTGTCGATGGGTCTGGGCTGCATTGGCTCGGACCTTGCCTTCCTCATAGAAATTACACAATGTTAGCCCAGCACTGGCCTCCACGCTTGATTTATGCAATTCTGAGAGGCTGTGCCTTACTTGCCCCATAAATTTCACAAATGCAATTTGCTAGTTTGTAGTCATCGCTAACCAAAATTGCACATTGCTCAACTTCAGTCATCAACAAGCTGGGCTGGACTGTGTATTGCGTAGTTTTAGTAGTCAGTCATCCCACTGATAGTCCAGACTATCCTTTATGCAGTTTTTGTAGTCAGTCTCCTAGTATCCCGGTCAAAATTGTACAATATTTCCAATTAGTCACCCAGGTGTGTTGTATGTCATTCCTCAAGTTGTTTTAGTTTTCAACGGACATATTGCTTTGCATGAGTGTTTCTCTGTCTCCAGGTATCAAATTTGTTCATCCATTGCTAAGTAGTACATGTACAATGGCCTCCAAGAGAGCAGGGTCAAAGGACACTGTTGAGAGTAAAAACTAGAGATGCAGTTGAGCAAGTGCTTATGAGGTTGCCTATATATGAAGACACCAAGTTATTCATAGAAAAGGATATCAATATCAAATGGCAAGACATCAATGACTCCTTTTCAGGCACATTTGAGAAAAATATGGAACCGCAGGGTATATGTCAACATACACAAATATGGCTCGTACCAGATTGAATGTAGGTATCCCGGGTTTCCATGCATAGGCATGATCCACTGGATTGTCTCACATACTAATCCTGAGAAAATGGTGTTGACCAGTGCCAGTGGAATGCAACTTTCTACCTCTAGGGCGAAGGAATTTTAGGAGATGTATCACTTGCCAGATCTGGTGATCATGATGGATACATCCTTCACTAAACACAACAACAGTGAAAATTCAAGAAGAATCTTGAAGAGATGGGTGAAATATTCGGCCAGGTTCAAGACAACACCCAGCCAGGTTTACAAGACGAAGATACTGCAAAAGGCATATCAGGTCTTGGTAATCTTTGCATGCTGCTTATACGACCAAAAGACCACAAAGACCTTCCCATAGAGTTGGGTGATTGTGTTGGATCAACTGGTGAGTGAAGGAAGACCTTGCAACTGGTCTGACATGTTGGCCCTCAGGTTGAAGGAACATGTAACAGAAGCCCGACATGCGCCCAAGGGTCAACAAGCAAAGATATACATGTTCGCTTACATACTTTATGCACTCTATGCCTATCAGTAGTTCCCAAGATTAGGTTGGGCATGGACACCTTCATAAACCTATGTGCACACTTATTGCAAGTTTTTCTCCGAATCCAACTTCCGTGGAGTTATCAAAAACCCATCAAAACACTTCGTCACCCCAGTATATAGGATGATCTTTGACCAAGATCCACCTTGCATCTCACAGGAAGCGATTGAGCCATTGATAGATATAGACAATTGGTATGTCTCAGCCCTCGGCACCTTCATACGAATGTAAAATGGAAAGAAGTCTCCACATGTTTTACTAAAGTTTTCCATGGATAATATCATCATGCAAGAAGTGTCGTATCACATCTCAACAAGGTTTTCACCTAGACTACAAAGGAAGAAGAAGCCACCCTGGCCCTATCTTCCTTTGCGTATTGGTTTGTATGAGATCTGGAATCCCAAACTGCTAAGGCCAAGACAGAGGAATTCAAAAGATTCACATTCGGCACTAGAAGTTCCGATCTGTATGACCTACATTACTTAGTGAAGGACAATTGTGCAAGGGTGAAACATCCTTAGATCCACGGGTTGTGTCATTGTCCTCAAGCAGACCCATGGAGATACTGCTATCACTTCTTAAGGCTCAAGGAACCGACCAACATAGTTGTAGAGTGGTTAGCAAAGTAGAAGGAAGCAACATCTCAGAGAGCAGTATCATCAACGACAATAGAGGGTAGCAAACCTATGCACGAAAAAGGTAAGAGAAAGGTTGTTGACAGTGCAGAGGAAGAGGAAAGTTCAAATTTCGAAGTAGATCCACTTATTTTGAAAGCATCTTTGGAGATTGAGGCTAATAGGCAACAACGCGACAGGAGGATCATGCAAAGGGAAAGAGAGAAACATAAGATGGAGGAAATAGAAAAGGAGTTGCAGGAGTTGAAGTGACAACTGAGGGAAGAATAAGACTTGCATAGAATAGGGAAGGAAGCACAATAGGAATAGGTACAATAGGAGGTGCAACATACACATATTGATGAAATTGTGCCCATACAGGTCATTGACTCATCCGAACAGGTGGCACAGTTTAGACAGGGTGCATAGTTGTAGGAGTAGGAATTAGCTCAAGAAATTGAATAGATATTAGAGTAGTTGGACATGGATATGGTTCAGCCAGAGTCATATTAGAATATTGACCACAAGCCTTAGAACCAAGAGGTCTCCCCATCCGTATCACGAGATTTAGAGTCAGAGAAAGTCCCAAGGGATCAAGGAGACGCAAAAATTCTTGAAGACAATATGGAAGCAAAGAAGCACAAGATATCTTTAGACGAGTCACAACACAGAGTGAAGTTGCATAGCATGCCTACTCTAGATTGCGATGCATGTCTTGTGAAGTTTGAAGAATGGGTTATCGTGCCTGAGGTGTGCAAGCATCCAGCTGCATTGGCTGATGCTACAAAAGCATATGCCGAAGCCACGAACTCGAGTGTTATATTCTTGACATTTGAGAGTGAGCACATGGCTAGGAGTTACAAGTGGCCAAGCAAGGAGGAGAACAGGTTACAAAATCCACGAGAGCAAACTTGAGGAGAGCGATATTGGATGAAGTATCATCTCTCGAGATAGTCATGCAGAAGCTGTATTCCAGATTCATCACCATGCATAAGTCGGTTGTGCAACTGAATGATTCACAACAATGATGTGCTAGGAGAGCACACATCTTATCAGATCTGCACGCCACTGTCCATCACATGAAAACATGGAAAATGAGGTACACAGGAGGCCCATTTCACTTGTCGAAGATGATGAAGCTAGAGGTCACAGAGTTTAAGGCACACATCTGTAGTCAAATACGGAACTATGAGGAACTCTCGCAACTCATCACCACTTTAAAGCTTCAGATGCATGGTGTTCAAGAGCATGGACTTCATCATGTGCTCCCATGCAATCCCATCCATTGGCACACTCACTGAGGTGAAGTCAAAGAACCAACTCTGACTCGAGCTGGACATGTACTTTGATTAGTTAATGCGCATAGCCACGAGCGCAGACTTGGAGATCAGCACAAACACTATGCATGAATATGTTGTTGTTACGACTACACTAAATACTATGATGCACGTTCTTAGACGAGTTGCACAAAGGTGCCAAATCAGTGTACCTGGATGCAATGGAGGTAAGAGTTCACTTTCAAAAGGATGTCACCATAGAGCAAATAGACACCATAATGGAATACCAAGCTTGGCATCACTTCACCACCGTCAATCATTATGAGGATGTCGAAGAGTTGGTCTTCCGATAGTTTTTTGAGTCTTAGTGATGTCTTTCATGGCTTACTCAAGAATTTTTTTGTCTCACATGGGTACATGAGAATATTGTAATGTAAACATGTTGTAAAAGTGGAATACCAAGTGTCAAGTAGAATGTGATAATCATGTAGTAGTTGAAGAGGCATGAGGGTAGGTGAAGAGTCACAAAAGGAAATGTCAAGGGTCACCCCAACCTTTGCTATTTATAGAACCTCAAAGCTCATTGTACAGGCTTTTGGGAGCTTAGCTTCGTATAGGTGTAACTTAGAGAAATCTTGGAGTGTATTGTAATGAACATTGGCTTCTCCACATTGCAGAGCTAGTACATCTCCTTGGAGGAGTAGGTGGCAGCGACTGTAATTTCCCGCTATCGGGGCTAGTGGAAGTCTTGGTTGTATGTATTATTGGATATTTCACTCTTTTAATATAACAGAGCCAACATGTTTCATGCATATGTTGTTATTGTAGTTTTGCTATCCTGGTTACTTTAACGATGTATGTAGTTGTTATTTATGCATGTATGTATGGACTATTCCATATGTGTTTGTATGAATCTTATCGAAGTTTGTTGCTAATATAACCCATGCCTTTGGATCATTGGCTATCCTGCTTTCCATCTCATGATGTCTTACTACTCGTGTGTTCCCTTTGAAGCTGCATGCTATCCCAAGTTTCTAAGGGGTGCACATACTCCTCCTTCCATGTGATTGGAGCCTTTCATGCACCTTCCCTAGCTTGCTACAAGATCGCACCCTTGCTAGAAACAAGGACATCCTACCTAACTCTATGTGCAGCCGCGGTAAAGGAGATACCATACTACCGATTATTGGGACTCCTACACCAAACAGTCTGAGGACTAGTTGGGACTTATTACCAGGAAGAGCCCCTGACATGTTGGTAGGTCCAACACTGTTAACAAAAATCTATGGAAAATAAAGGATTTCTACCATATGTTAATTCATATGGTGAGAATCCTGTAGTGTTCCTCCATGTAGTCCTGTATGGCAACAATGCTTCTAGAAGTTTATCAACTGAATTCCTTCGGTGGCTAGAAACAATATTGGTAATAATTCCCTCAATAACCTTGTTGGTTCTTTCCACTTGGACATTTTCCTATGGATGATAAGGTGAAGTAATTCTATGACAAGTTTTGTATTTTACAACTAGCGTCTAGATCAAATGAGATGTAAATTGCAGCCCTCCAACTATCACTATTTCCTTAGGAACCTCAAAATGAACAAAAATGTCTTCAAACAAAAAGTATGAAACAAGTTGTTTTGTAGCTTTGTATAGTGCCTTCACTTCAACCCACTTTGTGACATAATTAGTGGAGAACAGGATGTAGGACTTTTGTTGAGATGGAGGATTAATTAGACCTAGAAGATCCAAGGCCCACTTCTCAAATGGTTCTAAGACTATATTGGGGTGTAACGTCATCTCATGTGACTAGAGCGGTTGACCCATTCTATGATAGTTGTCACATCCTTTCACAAATTTCTTTGCATCCTAAAATATAGTAGGCCAATAGTACCCTATTGAAAGCACCTTATACCCTGTTATTTTATCTGTAAAGTCCCCCCCATAAGGTTCTTCATTACACGATTTAAGGATATCAAAGATTTCATCCTCCATCACATAGGACTTGGTCTGATGATTTGGCCCACTGTGATAGAGGTTTCCTTCAATCTAAGAGTATCTTGCACTTTGCTAAACAACTATTTTCTTCTTGTGTGAGGATAGGTGTTATGGGAATCTTCCTATAACAACTTAATTAGCGATGTGTGCATACCACAGTGAGTGAGTTGAAATAGAAAAGAGATATTCATCGAGAAAAGAATCTTCAACATGCATGCATTCATTATCAACAATCAGTCTAGAAAGAAAGTCAACCACTACATTATCTTTCCCAGGTTTATCTAGGATTGTTATGTCAAATTCCTGTAACAAAAATAACCAATGCGTAATCCTACCATTAGTGAATGGTTTATTCATTATAAAAGGAATGGCATAGTGGTTAGTATGCACAAACACTTGATATCCCATAATGTAGTGCGGAAATTTGTTGATGGAATGCAATACTACGAGATTTTTTTTTTCTGTCACCCTGTAGTTCAGTTCAGATGGAGTCAAATTCTTGCTTATGTAGTAAATAGAATAGGTTTTATATCCTCTAGCTGACCCAACACAACTCCCACAGCAGTATCAGATGCATCGGTGGCTATATGAAATGAAAAACTCCAGTTCAGTCCTCGCAAAATAGGGGCTGCTGATACACACTTTTTCAGTTCCATAAAGGCTTGCTCACGTTTCCCTATCCAAACAAATTCTACATCTTCAATAAGAAGAGAAAATAAAAGGGATGCAATTCTTAATTTTTTCTATAAATCATCTATAATACTCTACATTTCCCAAAAAACTAGTAACCTCTTTTTGCATTTTGGGAACTGGAATTTTCAAAATTACCACTCTATTAGCAGGGTCTACATTAATTCTATCAGCAGAGATAAAATGTCCCAACATAATTCCTTCTTTCATCATCATGTGGCATTTGTCTATACTTAAAGCAACATTAGTTTGTACACATCGTTCTAGTACTTCTTTAAGATTAATTAATGTTGTTTCAAAAGCATCGTTGTAAGGTGTAAAGTCATCCATATTTTTAAACAGTCATTCAACAGATCAGAGAATATCCCCAATATTGCCTGTTGGAAAGTTGTTTGTGTATTACAGAGTCCAAAAGGAAGAAATTTGTATGCAAAGGTTCCCCAAGGGCAAGTAAAGGTGGTTTTATCCTGATCTTCTAGGGCAATTTGTATCTAATTGTAACCACTAAACCTGTTTATAAATGAAAATAATTTCTTTCCCTCTTTCCAGCAAAGGTGTGAAGGACCTGATCTATGAACGACAAAGGGAAATGGTTCTTTTGGGTTGCCATGTTAAGTTCCCTATATTCCACACACACTCTCCACTTGCCATTCGTTTTGGGGACAATGAGAAGTCGAGATACCTACTGACTATCAGAAATTGGATACATGAAGTTAGCATTTAGGATTTTTTGCAATTATTCCTTGATTACCTCCTTAAATGTTTGTTTCATACATCGTTGTGCCTATCTAACTAGATTGCAACCCTCTTTTAAATAGATATGGGGGATGCACAGGCTAGTATTTTTAATAAGCACTGATCCAACCAAACTTCCAGACCCGATAAGGGTATAGGGAGACTTTTATAAGTTTTCAAGTGCACTTTACGGATCCACTAAGGGTTTTTGCGTGATTTCTTAGTGTAAACGAGAATCCATCAAAGGTAACGAATTCTAGTTTACACTGAGAAATCACGAAAAAACACTTAGTGGATCCGTAAAGTGGACTTGAAAACTTATAAAAGTTTCCCTATACCCTTATCAGGTCTGGAAGTTTGGTCGGATCAGCGCTTTGGAGTGAATGGGGTCTGACCATTTAAAAGACCAATTGTGATAATGCGATACATCATGGACCATCAGATCAAGAGTCTAGATCGACAAACCAGATCTGAGCACTAATCACATATCAGCAAGTCAAATGGAATCGCAACAGTAAAGTGCCTGTTGGATACCTATACCAATAGGTTTCATATTTCATGATTGGATATCTAAGGTCCAAATATGCTCTGCTTTGATAATGCAAAGATCCCATATTTCCTTAGGAAGACAATGTCTATCTCAATTTTCATAAGAACTCAATTTTGATGGATGGTCCAACAGTCTAATCTGGATCATGCCATGTTTTCAATTTATGTTGTAGAATAGAGAATGAAATCTGTCCAAACTGTTTAATCTTGGCAGATCAGTGGCTAGGTAGAGAAGCTAAGGTTCCCAACTGCTTAATCTGGGACCTTGGAAGGAATAAGGTTTGTATTATATAGGAGATGAAAGCAAAAAGCCAATGAAAAGAAAAGGCATTCAAAAGGGTTTGCAAGTCCAAGTGCACCCTCCAAGAAGGAACAAAAAATGTTAGGAGAA
>APFE030090163.1:0-38937 GCA_000404065.3 Pinus taeda
ACTGCTTTAGCTGTTAATCTTGATTTGACTGATGTGCAGACAGCTAGGTTGCAGCAGCTTTTGGAGTTGGACGAAAAAAGATTAGATGCCATCCATCAAACAAACATGATACAGCAACAAAGGATGAAATGGCATGACAAAATCATCAAACACAAGCAGTTTCAAAAAGGTAATTGGGCCTTACTGTATGACTCTCGGTTTGAAAACTTTCAGGGCAAGCTTCGTACATGCTGGCTTGGACCATATGAAGTAGATGTTGTTTTCCCAAATGGAACGGTAAGACTTTTAACAATTGATGATGCTAAAACACCTCTGCTAGTCAATGGCCATAGGCTCCGTTTATATCAACGCCCTGTTTCTAAAGAAGATTTCAAGACTGCCTGCATGACTGATATTCATTATCGTTTTCTAGGGGAATCTTCTGCCCTTCACAACATTTAATTCTCTGCACTATATTTCTAATAATAGATTAGATGTAGTACTAATAATCCCTGTCAAGGATTGGTATATTACAATTAAATTTTGCAGATACGGGAAAAGGCTCATTAAGGAGGACAGATTCATCATAAGAAGATCTGAAGTCTCAAACACAGAAGCTGTTCCCATCAATATCCCTTCATTATTTCCATTATTCCATTATTCCCATTCCTGCCATCCCTGAAATATTTTTCTTCAGTCAGTGTTTCCCATCCCCTACTGCTGAAATTATCCCCTATCAAACATTTTCCCCATTGGTTACGGACCTAAGTCATTTATACCATTTCTCTGATTTTTCCTGTTGCTGAAACACCTGTTCCAGCAACGTATCGTTCATTTTTCCCGTTGCTGAAACACCTGTTTCAGCAACGTATCGTTCATTTTTTTTCCCGTTGCTAAAATGCCAGTTTTAGCAACCAGTTATCATTAAAACATTATTTCTCTCCGTCGATATATAAGCTTTTTGGTTCTCAACGATTATACTTCAGATCTTTTCTATGAAAAATTATTCAGCAATGACCACATCCAATTACACTCATGTTCTAAACCCCAGAGAAATTAACAGATTCTTCCATGCACATTAAAGCTATTTTGAAGCAATCGACACTTCGAATTATTAAAAGGTAAAAATGTAAGGTATGAGGTTTTAATGTAATTCAGTTAAAAGTATATTAAAGAGAGGATTTTATTCATAATGACTAACAGATCTTCACACGCCCAATCATTATTACACCGTACGTAGGGGGGGGAATTCCAAAAATAACGATAACTCCGCATTAATCAATCATCCTTCCCTTGTCATATCCATTACCGTCATCGCTACCTTGCAGCCTCTGTTGTAGCAACTAGCGCGAGTTGGGGTCTGTATTTACTGTGTTCAGAGCCTCTATGTGTAACTCAAAGCGATAGCCATGGGAGGGTCGGCCGTCAGACATGAGCCCAGCTCCGTAAGCCTTCTTCAATTGTTCCCCGAAGTGTATCAGATATTCCAACAAGCGGGATGGACAGTTTATTTTGAAATATTGGGTGAATTTGACCAGGGACAAGTCTTAGAGTTTGCACAAAACCTTCAAGACGATTTTTCAATGGTCCAAGGGGCTCGCATTTCAGTGACAGAGGAGGACGTAGTTCAGGTATCAGGGTTACCAGCTACAGGGATTCGCTGGTTCAGCAGAAAGAAGGTCATTCTTAATGCCCAGCAAGAATTTCTTCGTCCAGAGGAGCGAGTGGAACCTAGAGGCCGCGGGGTTAGTCTGCATTCACTTCCCCAACCATGTCCATCAGTGGCAGAGTTCATCAAGCACTATTTAACATGTGAAGGGCGCTACCAGGTAGTGTACAACCATGATTTTGTTTTGATGAATCATTTGAGAAATGCACAACTGATAAATATCCCCTATTATCTGCTTGGGTGTATTAAAAACATGTCTTATTATTGTAGACGTTCTAAATTCCCATTATTATCCCTCACCCGCCACCGTTTATGCCAGCTGTTAATACAGAGGGCCCTTGCTCAGCAAAACCCCCCTCTGCATGCCCCACTTCCTGATCCCCAGCCATCCGAAATTCCCCAGCTGTCCGAAGTTCCCCAGCAAGTTCAAACATCCCTACAACCCGAGAGTTCTCACCACACTCCGGAAACTCCCCATGAAGGACAGCAGGACGATACCCCACATCCCCCAGTTGACCCAACGGCGAAATCTCCCCACTTAGCAGAGTCAACTGGCCCCACTATTTCTGTCCCTAGTGATGACTCTCTAACACCACCGTCCCCACCCATTCGCAAAAGGAAGAAAACCCCAACTGGCTCAGTCTCCAGACCACGGACAAGGGCTAGATCTCAAGTCCTTACTTCACCCGAAAGTCCTTCCCCTAGAGAAAAACCTGGCCCTTCAAAGAAAAGGAAAAGTCGTGATTTCACCGCCTTCCTTCCAAAAAGAAAAAAGAGAACAACTGTCGAAACAGAATCCACCCTCGTTTCCCATGACCCTGCCACTATTTTATTAAAACCCTTATCCCCATCCCAAATTCCCCAACCCGTCTCACCCGGAGGTACTAACACACAAGAATTAGTGCCCCGGGATAATACGACATTGTTTATGGCTCAAAAAGTGACTGTTCCACAAGAACCAGCCACTTACCCAGTGGCTGAAACACAAGAACCAGCCACTGAGGTACAAAACTACACCAAGCATGACGATAGCGGGAGATCAGTAGTAGCTGAAACACAAGAACCAGCTACGCCTGTGCATCAACAGACCACCCCAGCGGAGTTAGCCAGTGTACAGGGTATACATACTATGACATCTCTGCTCGAGGAAAATGAATTCCTCACAACTGAATTAGAAGTATACAAGAAGGAACTAACCATGGCTCGAGAGGCTTTTGAGAAAGAACTGAACCTCTATACCTTAGCACACGCAGCCTCAATGCAAAATAAGGAGCCATGCAAGGAATACATGTGCCAGGAGTGCGGCAACATTTACCAGGGTGCAGGCTACAAATTAATCGAAGTTCAATTATCCGAGGCATCCACATCAGCTGGAATAAAAGAGGAATGCCCCACTTCTCCACAAGAACGAGTAGGGCCCTCTATAAAGCAAGAAAAACATACTGAACCTCAGATATTGTGTCCTTCACAGGCTGATGCGGCTATTCAGACAGAATCACTATTACAATCAGTCAATGTAGCCATTCAAATAGAAGCACCACCACAATTAGTTGATGTGGCCATTCAAACAATGTCCCAACCCATTACTGTTGATGCCAAGATACAGACTGTGCCATGGAACCAGTTGTAACAGATGAATAAATGGAAGAGGCAATATGCCGAAGAACAAGACACAATGTTATGCCAACACAAGTTACAATGGCAGAATCATGTATATGCCAATTGGGACAGATGGGACCAGATGAGGCAACAGCTTAAGGACTACAAAAAGGAAGCCAAGGAATCTAAGGAAAAGATAACCCTGATGTTTTCATTAGCCCAGAAATTGATGGCTACACGCAAACCTTCTGTAAATTATTCTCTTTCTTGCTGAACGATTCATTTATTTTCAGTTAAAAGCAATAAAAAACGGCAGACCATATGAGCTAATGACTGCAGAAAACTTTGTTGAAACTTTTAATGAGGCCCCTGAGAGTGATCAGCATTTGCTGTGTGA
Organism: Pinus taeda; assembly: GCA_000404065.3. Lineage (NCBI taxonomy): Eukaryota > Viridiplantae > Streptophyta > Pinopsida > Pinales > Pinaceae > Pinus > Pinus taeda. The sequence goes on from APFE030090163.1 coordinate 3,645, forward strand.
ACTCTACCTCTATAACGAGGCTATGCCAGAGAATAGGGAAGTCAATCTTATTCCAATTGCAGGAGATATACAAATAAGGGCATTTGTCTCATTTTTGTCTAACCAGCTCACTTGGCAATCCGCGTTCACTGCAAGCAGTCACAATGAGGACAATAAACTCCTGTGGATCAGACCAGAGCCCTTGAGGCCAGCCCTGTTCATCGCCCAATATTATGAGTTTCTACAGAAGCCAGGAATGCACAGGTACATGCAGCAATTACAGGCTTCAACACTTTCGAAGTGTCAATAGCACATTAGAATAAAAGGTAATGCTGTAATGAATGCCAATGTTATGTTTTGGCAACAGTCATGTAAAGAAAGACAGGACTATCACCCTTTTAATCCTCACAATCTTCAAGCTGCATTATCCAGGGTTTCCAATTACATTCGTTGTATTCAACATTGTGGAGTAAACTGGATTGGATATCATTTCCACTTTCCAAGTCTATGGCTGCCTTCAGAACAATATCAGCGTAATTTCCAGTTGACCAACAGAGATGAGGCCTTGGCATGGCAACACTTGCAGAACAACAGAGGATTCAGAGCTCCTACAGATGCCACCTTCTCCAGTTATTGCTTGAGTAATTTGCATGCTCAGTCCCAGTACTCACACTCTGATTCAGACTAGGGGTTGCCTGAGGACATGCAACATTTTTAGCTGGGGGGGATGTTAGGACCCCACAATGTATCACTTTTGTTATATATTTTGATACCACTTTACCCTTATAACCATGAATCCCATTATCATTTTCATCCACTTTTTCCCAAGGTATACAAAAACCTCTTCTTTATTATATGATTAATCTGTTTTACATTTAATTCCACAATACTCTTATATTTTATCATTAATTGAAGTGTATCGTTGCTAACACAAGTCCAAAGATTGCAGATAAGTATATGCGGCCGTTGCTGAAACAGCAGACTCAGTTGCTGAAACAGCGGACCCAGTTGCTGAAACAGCTGACTCAGTTGCTGAAACAGTCGTCAAGCACGCAAATTCCGTTGGCCGTAATTTGCGATTCTGGAAGAGCTTTTTGAAGAATAGTAGCAGCAGTGCGAAGACATGATTACTTGGATTATCCTGAAGATAGCATTCTTGTTGTCTCTGTTGTAACAGTATCTTTTTATGAAGAACCGAATAGTCCTGTTTTGGAAAAAAAGAACAGATTTGAGATAATATGGATTCGCTCTCATGTAAATTGTAAATGATGTCTCCTCTTTAAAAAGAGGAGACATCATCATTAGAAGGGGTCGGTCGTTGTAAAAGCTACAGGAGCATACTGTGTGAGAACTGGAGCTAGTCTCCATTTGTAATGTATCAGTGACTTTGACAGATGAATAAATTTCTCTTTTGATCGTTCCAATTTAATTCTTTCCCCCGGGGAATCTTGTGAGAGGGAAAGGGCCCACCTTCCTCACAATATTCGCCCATTGGTTCTTGTAGATTGTTTAATTCTTTATATGTTTGCACTTCATTTTAATTCTGTTGTTAGACACTGGTTACACAGCTTGAGCAATACTCTGTTTCCTTAGCACTGCATATATTGAATGCTTTCACCCTTAGAAGTTGAGATATCCGTTCCTGTTTGATTGCATGAATGAATGATGTTGGGAGATAGGTGCTGAAGATTCCTGCATACAAGAATAGGGTTTTCCTCCCATTAATTGCTTTCCTTTGTCTGCAGTGTGATTAAAAACAAGAGAACAGGTGCTTAAGGTTCCTGCTCACAGGAATAGGGTCTTGATCTCTTGAGTTCACAGTGTGATTAAGTGTCAGGCATCAGGTGCTAAAGTTCCTCACTAAGGAATAGGGTCCTGTTCCTACTGTGGTTGATTGATTTCTTTCCTTGCAGATTGATCTTCCTTTATTTGAATTGTAACTGCAATAGAGGGATTATCTCCGTTATAACTTAATTAACTTCAGCTTTGATTAAATAGAGTGTGAATCAGTAGATTGGTGAGATTAATAACTGTGTGTTCTTTCTTTTACTACAACATTGTTTCTGCTTTTGAAATTGAGCATATCCAGTGCGAGACTACCTTTGAAATAAAAAGACTTCCTCGGGTTGACAATTTATGTGGTGCTTGAATTGTGGAAACAATTAAAGCGACCAACAACCCTGTCGAGACTATAGACGTTTACTGGCAGCAGTGGCTCTACTTGTGATAAGAGAGTCATTATATAAGCTAAGTTGGAGAAGTCTCTTGCTTTATCATTATCAACCAATAAAAGTTTACGTAAACTTAGAATGTATGTAACTTTGAGATAAGAAAGAGATAGAAAAAATAGTTTTCATTATATTCAAAGTTTATGATTACCTAGTTATATTAAATTTTCTCTATCCACTAACGTTTTCAAATTAAGAAGGTTAAAATATTACATTACTTTCTCAGAGATAATTGTTTCTTCCAGTGAATCACCAATTTTTGTGCTGTAAAACAACCCCCCATTTCTAAAAACTTTTACAAAAATTGTTTTATAAGAAATGGGTCCCTTTTTAAATAAACTTAGTCAGATTTGTGATTTGATAAATAAAACTGGTATTGACCTCATTATAAGAAAAACCTTTATCAAAAGGCCCAATGTAAGTAACTCATTTTGTAAAGCCTTTTGAAAAGTACAAAGTGGTCCTTTAAAAAACATTATAAGTAATTCTACATTGCGATAAAGCAATCATAGATCGCGTATCACAATGACAAAGGGACACACATAAAGAGAGCCTCATCAAATCCTCCGATCCGGTAAAGGTAATCGCAATCAGCAATTAGAGGTATCATATGAAAAAGAGTTAAAGCACAAGCCAAACCCTCGATTGCAATCAATAAATAAGGCACACATCTCAAGAAGAAAACGTTCACGAAATGTTTTCCATGCATAAGTCTTCTAAAAAATAATAAATCAAACCAATTCAATAAAATCATACTCTGCCTTATTATAATATCCCCTTATCACAATCGGAGATATTTGTCTCAAGTTATGAAGCCTCCCCATTTTGAAACTCCCGGTTGCGATTTGTGATTTATCGTCGATCACCGATCGGTAAAATCCAAAGACATGCTTGAGCTAATCATTCAATATATGACCGATGAGATGGGTATTTATGATATTTATTCATTATGATTGGAAGCTTAAACAACTATTAATTTCACAGTTAAGAGTAGATCCTTCAAAGATTTCACTCATGGTGGTCCTTAACTACGTCCGACATATCATATGTCAACTACCTTAATTTTGTTCATTTTCATATTGACATTCAGTGGCAATATCCCTGTGTTAAGGTTTGAAATTATCTGTGCAGAGTTTACTTGAACTCATGAATTCAGAGAAGATGGGGAAGAAATCTAAAAAGGCCAAGGCAAGTCTTGTAGATAAAGAACCAGAACCGAGCAAGAAGGGACTAATATCAGATACAACATGTCTCAATCTCAGAAATGCAAGCTGGGAAAGTATCTACAATTCGATAGAAGTAGAGGAGCTTGAATAATTGGAAGAGGAAGCCACAGCTGATTCCACCAGCAAGTGAGAAGGAACTCTCAAAGAATTCGCCTATTCATACCTTCACAGGATAGCAGCACAGGCCAAAATTTTTCCATTCACTGATGTGGTTAGATGGGTCATCGAGAAAATCCCAACTTTAGATAGAATATTTTCCATGGTTGATGGAAGAATATTCAGGGCATTTAAACCTAAAGATCTCAGGCAAATGTACCATCTACCTCTGCTCGATAAGTGTTATAACAAGGCATTCCTGGAAGCATTTACAAAAGAAAATGACTTGGAATCAGACCCGATCAAACATTGGAGGCATTTCCTGGAGAAATATAAGCACGAGTAATTGGGTAAGTATTCTGTTAACTCATTAGCTTCTCCTTATTCCTATGCTAGCACTATTAGACTATGGGGACAACATGATTTTGCAATATTTACTATAGATATGGTCCCATTAATGGAAGCTGTTATCCATGGTTATATTATGGATTGGGAAAATATTCTATCTGATAGAATAGCCACTGAAATACTAGAATATATAAGGAAAGCATATGCGACTTCCTGGATCATTCCTCCTTTTTACTACAGTGCATATATTCTTGATATCATTTGTTTTAATTCTAAATATCCCATACTTTGATGGGGGTGGAATTCCCAAGATCCTAATCCTATTCATTTATATCACAAACAGTTGTGGAAGACCCATTATAAGAATCACTTGTACAAAATTTGCAATGGTTTTTTCCTACCTGTATATTATACACTCTTTAATAAGACTGCCCCTATGATATCTCAGGAAGTAGAAATTGACCTAATGGGTAGTTGATTCAGAGAGGAGAAATTCACTTATGTAAGGCTTTTTGGTAGTCTTACCAAACCCCGTGTTCTTCCTCTATATGTTCCCAATAAATTGTTAGCTCAAGAGTTAGCATATCAGATAACAGTTGAAGGAACGTCAAAAACCCTGAGGGATTCCAAGAAACATATGTGGCCTACATTCCCCCTATGGTGTGGCATTTTTACCTTACATGATTATAAACATGTAGAGAAAGAGGCAGAGAAGATTTAGATGCTAAATCTTGCCACCATTATTAATAGGCAATACGACCCAAGGAAGGTTGCTATAACGTTACTTCTCAAGCTAAACTTACCAGATTTGATCATGAAGCAGATGAATTTGATGATTTTTGTGCTTCAGCCAAAATATTTTATCAGGTTAAAGGATTGGCTAGGATCAAATATAGAGAAGAGGTACTAGAAAAATTCAATAGGCTTAGAACCTAGAGGTTGCAAACTTTCCCTTCGGATCTATTAGCTACAACCCCGATAGTTCCACCACAGAGTCAAAGTAAACAAGAAGTTGTCAATAATACTCCTGTAGTGGACAAGGTTGCCAAAGAAGAAAATTTTCCATAGCAGGAGTAGAGATAAGAAACAAGTAGCGAACCCCTTGATTCAGGCATGTATGTTGATCCTAAACTAATCAAGGAATGGCAACAATTTGATTCCATCATTAGTAATACTGAGAGCATTCAAGGATTCAACACACCTAAGGTGATCACTACTGGTTAGTAATCCACATAGTTCCAATTGAAGAAACAAGCGGCCCACCCATGATTCATAAAGATGTAGAAATCATCCCTGAAAATCCCTTCGATGAAATTGTTTTACACATGGAAGAGATACCACCATTAGATATCTTCTACAACCTTAAACATAGGGCTATAATCAAAAGACAAAGGAAAAGGATAAAAATTGATCTCTCTCATTTTTTGACTTCATAAACAAAGATGATGAATGTTGTATCGAAAGAGGAAGTTAATCCTTCTGATGATCTCACCAAACATTCTCAATATGTTGGAGCATACATAGTGGCCATAATGGATAAAGCATCATCGGTTATTAATTTGCTAAAATAAAAAGACCAAGCAATCAATTTGCTAGAAGCACAAGCACAAGAGAAACAACAGAAGATAGAAAAGCTAGAAAAACAATTAGCAGTCCAGAAGCAACTAAATGACCAACTGAATAAGCAATTGCTCAAAGAAAATCAAAGCATTGATGAGCAAGAAATTCATAAGAAACATGAATTATCCCAAGCATTGAGTAAGCTGCAATCATTAAATGAACAACAAAGTAAATAAAAGGAAGAACAAATCACTCAACTAACAGTTCAGATAGAAAGATTCAAGGAATATCCCCAAGTAGGAGAATTTAGATCGGAGGCTCTACAAATTACCAGGGCATTGTCTAGTCAGTTGAGCCTATTATGTCATAATATCTCACTGGTTCTTCCTCTATGTGAAATTTCAACATCCATGGTTGAAAAACCAGTAGATGCGAGACTGGACTTGGAAAAAGTAGATGAAAGATTAACAAATTTTCTCTCTTAGCAAGAAACTAAAGAGGGAAAAGCTGCTAATCTACCACAAATCCAGGAATCACATAAAGAAATTCTATTCACTGAATGGCAATCTCAGCTAATGAAGGCTAAAAGAGCAACATCAAGATGCAGATCGGCAACAAACAACATGGTTGAGTTAATCAATAATAGTCTTTATTTATCAAATTTAATAACAAAGTGTTCTCCAAGGAAACTTCCACCAGTAAAAGCATTAGAACAGACGTGGAAATAGGAGCTGGAGTAGAGGGAAAGATTGATCCCAGGTATTCAAAGTTTAACACGGGAAACCTTTTGGTTTTTCCTTGTCAAACCATATAGTCAATGAACAATAATGAAATGCCACACCGATGCAATTGGCCATATGATTCCCGAACTTAATGATGCCACATACACTACTCAGTTACACTCATGCATGAGTTATCCACCAGAACTTCACCCGATGCTCACCATTTGTTAGCTCCAATCACAAGATGATAAGCCAATATAGTGAACCATTTTTGATCAACTGCAACATACCTATTTCAAGAAGACTTTTACGTTTTTTTAATTTGGTTATACCAGCGCATAACATATTTATTTCATAGTTTGTTAGTTTAAGTAGTATTTATAGACCCTTTCATGTTTTTATAAAGGGTCCTCAAATTTTTGTATTAAGACTTGGATCGGAAGTTGCACTACTGTTCTTTCTATATATTTAATTTTATAAAAACTGGCACTGAATTTAGAGTTTTGATGAAGAATGCTTTTATGTGATATGCACTATTGTTTCTTGTGAAAGTATTCCCAAGTTAAAAGGCAGGATCTGAATGTCATTCATACCGGAGGAGACTCAAATGCATACGATACTACTATCCGTATTTTTGCTTCATGCTTTTATGTGAATCAATGTTTATTTATTTTGCTAGTATTGATATATTTATATGCTCTTACATCAATTCTTTGACTTATCACTATTGAATGTTTAAGAGTTGTTATCTTTCATATACATGTGTGTCAGTAATATATAAATATTAGTCTGATAACGTTTTTAATTATTACTTTGTTCAATTACTTGAACAAAGTAATTATCATATGAATGAATATTTTTATTTATGAGTAGAGTCATCTATATGCCTACTTGTCAATAAGAACCATAAAAAATTCCACTAGAAGAAAAACTTCCTGTGATAGATCGGTTACTTTTTTATTGTTGCATTTTAGAATAGATCATTCATCATTTCCATTATATACTACAAATCGATCTCTTATCCATCCCACTTATATATCATTTGGAAACTAGTCTCATTATATCCAGTCGGAGCCACCACACCAAATGGAAAAGGAGCTATCTTAAGGTCTAGACCGGTTGGTTTTCCCCAATGTTAAGGCAGCAATTTTCGAGGCATCAACACCTCCCTACCTTATTTAAAGTATAGTTTTAGTTAGGATCATTAGCTTTGATCTCTCATCTTTCTTGGAAAATTGATGAAGAGAAACAACATTGGCTCCAATTGGGGACATTGTATTGGATACAATGCATTGAGGACCTACAGATTAGTGCCTTACTTCTTGGGCATGGAGTCATTTCATTTAAACTTCCATAAAACCAAAAAAAGAGAAATAGTAATAGAAGCTCAAAAAAGTGATGGTTATTTACAAATGGCTAACTGGTAATTATAGTAAATAGGAGTGAATAAATCTTGAGAAACTGCCCATCCATAGGCAACCCAAGCACTTCACCTCCTAGATTTTCCAGTGGGAAGGTATTATTCCCTTTTTCCTCAGCAATCCTGAAAGGTCTAAACCATAGAGGATAAAATTTTCCATGATTTCCTTCATTTTCCCTCCTAACATCCCATCTTAGTACTAAATCTCCTGGCTTCATATATCTGTCTTTTTCCTTTCTGTCAAATAGGGACTTCATATTTTCTTGATAACTAATCAAATTTTGATTCACCTATTCTCTACACTCTTGAAGTTCCACCAACTGGTTTATCATTCTAGCTAAAGCATCTGGCTCTTCTTGAATATCTTCCAAGATTCTAGCTACTAGCATAGCTAACTATATGGGGAATATTGTAGCCTTTCCATAAACCAACTTAAAAGGGGATTTCCCAGTGGCTCTCTTGGCAGTAATCATATTTTCCCATAAGGAAAATTTTAGTTGTGAGTCCCAGTTCCTATGATTTTATGGTATTGTTTTATTTAGAATCCTTACCAGGGTTTTATTTGAGGATTCAGCCAATCCATTTCCTTGTAGGTAATAGTTGGTGGAGTGGCCTACGACAATGTTATATTTTTGGAAACAATCAATAAATTTGGGTGACTTAAACAACTATGCATTGTTAGTTACAACCTTGTTGGGGTATCCAAATCTAGCAAGGGTGTTCTCCTCCATGAACTTAATAACTACAACATCAGTTGGATTCTTGGTTGGGGCTTCTTCCACCCACTTGAGATCAATCTTCACCCCCTCATTTGCCACAATGTGTCCTAATAACTATCCCTCACTTAGAGAAAACTGAGACTTCTTAGGATTTAAAGACAGACTATATTTTATGCATTTCTCAAATGTGAGTCGTAGATGTTCAATATGCTCGTCATCTATTTTTTTATAAATAGTGATTTCATCTAGTAAATTACTACATACTTGTCTTTTTCTCCCACTAAAGTTATATACATGGCTCTATGGAAGGTGGCTCCTACATTTATGAGGTCAAAAGGAATTTTGGAATACATAAATGTTCCCCAAGGTATGGTGAAAGCAGTTTTCTTTTAATCTATAGAATGCATAACTACTTGATTGTATCTAGAAAAACCATACATCATGGACATTTGGGAAGATCCTACCACCTTCTGCAGAAATTATTCCATTTTAGGCATAGAGTAATTATCTTTTAATGAGGCTTTGTTCAGATTCCTAAAGTCCACACATAACATTGTTTCTCCATGTTTTTTTCTAATAGGGACTAGATTTTCTACTAAATCTGAATATCTCAAAGGTATAATGATTTTGGCCTCGAGTAACTTCCTTACCTCTTTTTCATTAGATGGGAGTAACAGAGGGTTAATTTGCCTAAGATTATGAATATATGGATTCACCCCACCCTTCAAAGGGATCTTATGCTGAATAATAGTAGTATAAAATGTTTTTAAATCATCATAAGACCAAGTAAACAAATCCATATAATTTCTGAAAAGCTGAAGATACCTTTGCTTGTAGTTATGATGAAATCCTTTTGCCAACTTCATTATTTGGGGATCTTGACTAGAACTAATGTTGCATTCTTCCACTTGTTCTCCAAGTTTTTTCTCAGTTGGCTTGATAGCCACATCATTTAGGCTGAAAAATATTTCCAAGGGAACCAAACCCCTGGGTATGGTATTACCTTTCAACCGTAAAATCTTGTGTCATGCAATCGTTTCTTCCCAACTAGCTTGTTGTTCATTTATTACTTGATCTTCCTCCTCATTAATTACTAAATTTGACAATTATCCTATAAATTCCATGAAGCATTTAATTTGTTCCTCATCCTCGAACACCTGCCAATGTTTGACATTTCCAGGTACTGAAGGTATGTACCTGATCTCAACTTCATATCTAAGTGGTTGATTTTGAGGGGGTTTAATGTTACTAGCAGTTATAGCTAAGGAATCAACCATCCGATTTCTCTCTCTGGGTAGAGATTGGATACTAAAATATAAGAAAAAATTATCAATCAAATCCCATACTCCATTTTGGTAAGCCTTTAGCCTTGTATATCTGGTTTTCCATTGATTCCTGATTTATTTCACCACTAGCTCCGAATCTCCAAAAACTACCGAGCGCCCAATGTTAAGATTCCTAGAAGATTACAAACCTAGTAGAAAAGCTTTATATTCAACAACATTATTAGTCGATTCAAACACCAACTTGAAGGAGAGAGGGATAAAGCTTCCTTCTGAGGACACCAACAACACGCCTGCCCCATTTCCTTCCCTGGAATAAGCACCATCAAAGTATAACTTCCATATTTTATCACACTGTAGGGACTATTGATTTATCTGGACTGAACATTCAACCTGCATTTCATCTAGGATTAGATCATATTCCTGTAACAGAAAACAAGAGAAATATTTCTCTTTACCATATAGAGGGGCATTATTTGAACAATCATCTCTTGTAATTGTTTTCAGAAATCTTGATTCTCTATAAAGTTGCCTTTCTTCTCCACAAAACACTGGGATGGTAGCATACGCCAAGTCCAATTTGATGGATCCTCCAATATTAGACCCACATGACTTGGATAAGAGCATACTGAATCTTGAATGGATATCAGCCACTACAATATCCATTACCACACTTTTTACAGGAATTTGGGCTAAATCGACAACCAAATCTTTAATCATCTATAGACATTTTACTCTCTTGGAGCCAAGAGAATATAGATATTTATATTGACTTTTTATTTGTAGCCCCAATTTCCCCATAACAGACAATGACCTCACATTGTGAGAGGCTCTTGAGTCAAGCATGCAGTTTTGTAACAATATCTCATGAACTACCAAAGTGACATAAAAAGGGGTAGTGGAAGATTATTCTTCCTCAACATGAGGTCTAAATACAACCATGGGCCTTTCTTCTTCGAGGTTCAGACTATAATGCAAAGGAGCTATAGTGGATGGGCGCATGAACTAAGATAGTTGGGCTTTATAATTAGGATATTTTAATAGTTCAGTCAAGGGGATAGAGATTTTGGCCTTCTCCATTTCTTTTTTAAGATTAAAGGTAGCAGGGCTTCTATCATCTATGGCAACATCAACAAGCTCTCTTTCTTTATCATATATTGGTTTGGATAGTAAGGGAAACGACTCTATTTTAGAAAATTTGAGCTTATGGAGAATGGAATGTGAGGAACATTTCTTTTTTTTTGTGAGGCTTGGTCTAGAGTCTTCTTTCCTTTCTCTATTAATTTAGGAGGATATGGGGGAGAGAAATTCTCATTTTGGTCCTAAATTCTATATCTTTTCATAGAAGATCTAAGATCATATTTCCTATGTAGCTAGGCTTGCATGAATTCAAGAAATTGTCTACAATAGTTGTCATTCTCACCATCATCTGGTGGAGCCTTCAAAACATCACCTTCTTCCTCATGTGCTTCAACTTCGTATTCCGCTTCAAAAAAAGAAGAGCATTTGTTTTCTTAGGCTTCCATGGTTTCTTCAGCATGTTCCTCTCGATCATCTTCCAAATACAATGGAGGATGAATGTGATCTTGTTTCTCTTTTCTCTCCCTTCGCAGGAGATGCAGAGGAGGTCTCCTATATTGAGGATTTAAACTTTGGTTAAGAGCTGGTTGGTTTTGTCGAGGAGGGTTTTTGTTTTCTAACTCCAGTTTCATAATCTTGTTCGATGTGTTTGTTATCAATTTCTTCATTTCATCAAGTTGATGCTCTTGAGTTTCCTTTCCCTAGTTTAACGAACTAGCTTCCTATTTTCCCGTTCTCCTATCTCCATGATCAGTTCTCCCTCTCTACTTCCTAGTAGAGGTGAAATTTACTTCAAATTATAAAGCGTCTTCTTGATTATGGTCTAAGGAGCGAGACTTCCTTTCTCTGAGATTGAAACCAAATTATAGTTCAAAAGCCCCAGCAAAAACCAATTTAATAGCAACTATTGGGAATGAGTCCCGTGGGGATCAATTTTCGGGTTAAAAACCCAAGTTTTGGGGTAGAAGGCCTAAAATTTGTATAAAAGAAATGTAAAGTTTCCACATTTTTTGGTCACAGAGTGTGAAGATATCTAAAGTCAAAGAGGTTTTTCCACCGTTAGTCTAGATAGGTTGTGTGGGTTTTGGAGATCCGCCCTTGGTCTGTGGACCATGGGATTTTATAAAAAGAAGAGTCTTAGAGAGTCTAAGGAGTTCAGTAGTCATAATTCATTGATGTAATAGGTTTGTAAGAGCTAAGAGCGAGAGTATTAGTGGAGGAAGAGGCTCTGCAACTAAGTGCGCAGAGGCCCAAGGTAGAAGTTCGCAGCTAAGTACATGGACCCCTGCAACTGTGTGCACAGGAACGTTAGAATCTGTATTGGAAATCTGAATCATCAATAAAGAGAGGTGTTCTAAACTTTATGTGTACTTTCCATATATGTAAGCGTTATTTTACTTCTGTTATAAATGTTGTGATTATGCTTTGTTGAATGTTGAGTTTAAGATATAATGTTAAGTCGATGTGCAGAAATATATGTTTCCATCTATTACATGAACGCAAGTAATAATATATGTTTACGTGAGGATAATCTTAATTAAGTTGGTTAATACATAAGATAATTTGGGAACAAGATAGTAACCTACTACAGAGGCACGTAAGTGCCTGAATCATCATCTAGAGTTGTAAGAAGGACAGTCGAATACCTTTGCGAAGGTTCTGAAAGACGAAAGAAGAAGTACATCGATAAGCCCTAAAGGCTCATCGATCTGGGCAAAGACAGGGGTTAGGGTATAAGATCAACATCATGACTATCTTAGGGTGTGGAAAATTGATTCCTGCATCCCCCCATACTGCTTCAGGTGAGACTTCAGTACGCACTCTACGGATTGATGTTGAGAGGGCCAGTAGTGTAGGGATTTTCTTCGTTGCTTAATGCTAAACCTGGGTCAGGGCCCATCAAGCCAACAAATGGTTCTATTTTCAGGACCAAGATCTGCATAATGAGATGTTTGATGTCATATCATTGGAATCCAACCAAGAAAGAGATAAAAAACTAATTGCATAGAAAGATCCACAAATTCGCAAGCAAGAAAATAAGAATCCACGATTGACAAAAGAATAGTGGTTGGACAAATATTTGTACACAGAAATACACGAAATATTTTTCTTCTCCTTCTCGGTTCAGTTATATGAGTGGATCATGAAGTTGGAAGATGGACAAGGAAAGTGGAGGCTTGACAATCCGATTGTTTGGACACCGGAGTTAGTACGAAGATTGGAAGCCTCTGAAGATAAGGTCATGCATGTTGTCGACCATTGGCTTGGCCGCATCATAGGAGGATTTGTGATAGAGTTTGCGGTCTCAGTTATAGAGAAGAAAAGCACCGCTTCTTTAAATGACCCCGAGGTAAGTATTTGAAGTCACTAAATACTTGGATTAAGATTCTCTTGTGTGAAAATGGGGTCATGTGGTTACCTTGATGTTTGGAGCTACATGAAGCGGAAAGTCTTTCATAGATGGAGGAAGAAAAGGTCTTGAGTATAGCCGAATGATTGAACCTCCTTTGAGTGACGACAAAGGAGTAGTGCAGTATTCTCCATTAAGCATTGTTCAGCTAATAAGACAAGGGTTCCTGCAAATACGTACACTTCCCCCACCCTCATCCCATCCATCCACACTACCACCATCCTCACCTCCACCACTCACCCCATCACCTACACCACCACCACCTCCACCAGTATTCAACATGGCAAACTCTGTAAAGCTACATGTATTCAAGGGCATAGGAAATGAAGATCTGAAATAGTTTTTGTTCGTCGTGAAGGCCATATGGGAAGCTCAAGGTATTAAAAACGACCAAGTGAATAAATACACATTGGTTAGTGCTTTGCAGGACCACACACTAACATGGTACATTAAGTAGAGTACTGATAACCCAACGTCCACATTGGCAAACATCCAGGTTACAATGAATAGAGAATTCAATAGACATAAGTCTCAAGCACAATCAATTGTGGGATTCAAGGAGATCATGATGAAGCCTAGGGAGATGCCCTAGGATTTGGATCAAAGATTGAAGTGTACGATCTGTGAAGCCAACATGAACCTAACTGATGGGCAGCACTGCGAATGGTTCATGGCCTCACTCCTGCCCCACCTAAGGGTTGCATTATCACAACAGACGATTGGGACCCATGCAAAAGCCCTGTAAATCACGATGAGACTGCATGAGACACCAATGCATGATGTTGATTTGGGAGTTCATCAGATTCATGCACAGTTGGAAAACCTTTGCCTCAAAATGCAATGTTTGAAGAAGGCCATAATAGCTTGGGTAGAGGCATGTGAAGAAGTTTGGTGGCTAAAATGCAAAGGTCAGGGGCATGACAAGGATCAATGTCTAGTCTTTGCAAACTATGTTGTAGCAGGGACCAATGCCTCTACTGCTAGAGACTGCAGCAGGGCCAAGTGTAGGGCCCGCGCTATGGTGCGCTACATGCCAAGTGGTTGGGAACATGCGACCGACAATTGCCATTTGCTACAGAAATTTGTACAAACACCACAATAGCTCTTCTACAATTTCTGTCAATTAGTATGTCATGACAATCACAATTTTCATAGCTATGAATTAATGATAGATAGGAGACCTACATACACGGTGCAGGAAAAAACACGGCCTCTATACCAAGGCATTGGCGGAACGTGAGGTGAGTATTATAGGCACAACCAAGGCTGAGGTGGAGGAGGGCCTGGTAGAGGTCGAGGGTATCTTATTTGTTACAACTGTGGAGGACCAGGAAACTATGCAAGGGACTATTTGAATCTAACACAACTGTCATGTTGCTACTATAGTCAATTTGAACATAAGATCGAGGACTACCCCATATTGTTGGCTAAGATTCATGAAAAGGGGGCATAGCCGACATAGAACCTCCAGATGATGAGGGTTGAGCCTTATGAGGAAGACCCTACAGTGAACATTATGCTGCGAAGTGGAACCATGACTAGGGAGGATAAATGGAAGCAACCTACAGAAGGTGAATGGGTTTGCAAAGTACCAGAAAAGAAGACTAGGTTTGATTTGGAGCATGCAAAAGAAACATTTATGGAAGAAAAAAAAGCTTCGCTGAGGCCTCTACCTCAGGAAGTCAGGAGAAACCAATTGAAGAAATGGACCCATCCATGATTACCATGTTCTTGGAGACCTGCATGAAATTGCTCCATGACACTAAGGCTGTGAAGGGCCTGCAGGAACTGATCAATCGGTGCGCTGGCAAGGATGGTGCTACTGGCAAACCACACATAGTTAGAAAGCTTGGTAAGCATAAGGCAAGGACTGGGCATGACATGACACTCATCGTGCAGATAGGGGAATACAAAATGGACCAAGTTATCCTAGATCTATGGTCCGATGCCAATGTTTTTCGAAAGCAGACATGGGAAAGAATGGGGAAACTTGCAATCCAGTGGTCTCTAATCTAGTTAAGGATGGTGAATCAACATAAGATTATCCTGATGGGGAGGCTACAAGGGGTGATAGTTGACATAGAAGGTGTAAGCGCACTAGCAGATTTTGAGGTAATAGAGATTGTGGAGGATAGCAATCCATACCCTACACTCCTTGGAATTGATTGGGCCACTGACATGAATGGGGTAATCAAACTAAAGAAGCAAAATATGATATTTGAAAAGAATTTTCTCCGCGTAGTGGTGATGTTAGATCCTGGAGAAGGATCGCGCTATACACAACCAGTCTGTGATTATGAAAGTGGTGACATTTGGACTAGATTTACAAGATAACGGTGCGAGACAAGGATTGGGTAAATCTAACAGCAGACAGGTGTATTGCATGGACTGTGAGAGCTTCTGCACTCAGATTCGAACAAAGAATTAGAGCACTGGCAGAACCAGCTGCATGAAGTATCTGCGCTATGTTGTAATATGATGACCAAGTTATTGCACTACGTGTCATCAAAGATAAGGGATTTGCCTCACTATGATGGGCTAATTGATGTTGATCACATTTTGGATGCATTTCAGAGAGAAGTGGAGAGAAGCATCACTTCCAAGTCTTAGACTGGGTATTACGCACTACGCCCGCAAGATGGTGGGTTACACACAAGGATAATTTCGACGATTGGCACAACTATAGGAGGATGATGAGAATACATTTTGGATAGCCAAAAGTATGGATGATAGACAAGTATGATGGAAGGGATGATCCACGCGATCACTTGGCCAAATGGACTAAGGCTTATGGAGTGAAGCCCCAACCTGAATGGGTGCATATATTTTGTCATACCCTAGATTTCATATCAATGAATTGGTACTTGGAAACAGAGCTCCACCATGGCACTGAAGAATGGCACATCTTGTATCAGGGGTTTATAATGATGTTCAACTTTTAGGATGGGTTTTGACTGTATTGACGTGGCGCCACAGGAGGTTAAAGAAGCGATATTTAGGATACCACAAGATCCTTTAGACCTGATTCAACCTAATTGGACTACCCAGTTAAACCACATGCTGGAATATTATAACTTGACCACTGAAGAAAAGGATGAAGATCCCACAAAGATTAATATTCACAAAACTAAGGGTCACCACAAGGTTGAATATCTATAGATAGAGGATCCAGACATAACCGTGTTGTTGAAAACTATGCAGGTCAACATTGGCACAGAGGCAGAACCTAAATTTGCAAAGATTGGGGACTATTGGGACGATGCATCAGTATACAAGGTTGCTGAGCTCCTTCATGAATATCAAGATTTGTTCCCCATGAAATTTTTTGATTTGAAGCAGATAATAGGAGAGTTGGGTGTCATGAAGATCACCCTGAAACTAGATGTGAACCCTATAAAACAAAGACCTTACCACCTTCATCTGAAGTATAAGGAAAGAGTTCACACTCAGTTAGATAAGATTCTCGTGGTAGGAATTATTGAACCAGTGGAAGAATCTGATGGGGTAAGCCTAATAATGATTCAGGAAAAGAAATAGAAATAAGAAATAAGGATATGTGTGAATCTCCAGAAATTGAATGACACTTGTGTGCATGATCCTTTCCCCACCCCATTCACTGACGAGGTCCTAGATAATGAAGGCAGCTAAGAAGCATACACTTTCACTGATGGGTTCTCTCAGTACCATCAGATCAAAATCGTGCCTAAGGATAGAACCAAGACAACCTTCGTGACTAAATGGGGATGTTTTTAGTACACTGTAATGCCTTTCAGGCTGAATAATATGCCAACAATCTTTTCATATGTAGTTATTATGGCATTCAAAGACTTCATTCATAAATTTCTGTAGGTATACTTCGAAAATTGGATAGTGTTTAGATTGGTCAAGTGCCATGTGGAAAGTCTGCGCTTGATGTTGGATACTTGTCGGCGACACCAGATCACACTTAATCTAAAGAAGTGTATGCTTTTTGTCCCTTTTGGGATCCTACTAGGTCATGTGGTATGCAGACAAGGATTGATGGTACACCCCGTGAAGATCACCTTGATAGTCAACTTGGAGGCACAAAGGAATGTGAAACAGTTGCGTGCAACTCTAGCGCATACCGAGTACTATAGGAAGTTCATCAAGAGCTATTCCTAGATCATTGCGCCTATGGATAAATTGTTGAAGAAGGATGCTACGTTCTATTGGAATGATGAATGCCAAAAGAGCTTGGATGTGCTGAAAGAGAAAATGGTCATTGCGCTAATCCTAGTCTTCCCTGACTGGGAGAAGGAATTTCATGTGCACGTGGATGCATCATGTATTGTATTGGGGGTCGTGTTGACATAGGCTAGCGAGGATAATTGGACCATCCTATAGCATTCACGAGCAGGAAGCTATCCAAGGCTGAGAAGGACTATTCCTACACAGAACGTGAAGGACTAGCCTCCAAAAGTTTAGGCACTATTTGCTAGGTGGACATTTTAAGATGTATACAGATCATTCTGTGTTGAAATACCTGGTCAATAATCGTATGTAGGGTTTGAAGATCTGCTGATCATTTTTGTTGTTCCAGGAGTATAACTTTGAAGTTATTTTGAATCCAGGATGACTGAACGTAGGACCTGATCATCTATCGCACATTGAAACGGGAGAGGAACCTACTAATTTGGAGGAGGGGCTACCTAACATGCAGCTCTTTCCAGTATGCATCGCGGACAATCACTTTGAAGATATCATACATTTCTTGACAACGAGAACTGCTCCAAGAGGATATAAAAGCCAGCAGAAGAAGGAGTTAGTGGTGCACATGTCAGACTTACCCATCATTACTAGGCAATTGTACAAAATGGGGTGAGATGAAATATTGCGATGTTATGTACCTGACTTTGAATTAAGAATCATTCTCATAGAGGCTCATGAAGGAGATCCAGGAGGACATTATGCAGGGAAAGTAATAGCAAAGAAGGTTCTACATGTTGGATTGTGGTGGCCAACCTTGCATAAGGATTCAAAAGCATATTGTAAGGCATGTGACACATGTCAAAGGACTGGCATGCCATTGAATAGGGATGAATTGCCTCTAATGTCGTAAGTGACGTTACAACCATTAAAGAAATGGATGATTGACTTTGTGGTTCTAATTCAGCCTCAAGGAAAGAAGACGGGTGCATGATACATCATCACTACAACTGAGTACTTGACCAGGTGGGCATAGGCACAGCTTGTGAAGGACTATACAGGTGCGATAGCAGCAAAGTTTATTCTTAAATATGTGTTGACAAGGTTTGGCTACCCAGAGATCTTGATGAGAGATCACAATACACACGCTCTTAACGTAACAATCAGCGCGTTGACGAAAGAATTTCAGGTGTATCATCAGAAAAGTATGCCTTATCATCTTCAGGTCAATCGGATGGTGGAAGCATTCAATAAGATACTAGAGAGCACATTGATGAAGGTATACAATGCTCAAAGAAATGACTGGGATGTGCACGTACCCATAGTGCTATGGGCCTACAAAACGACTTGCAAGAAGATGATTGGGAAAACACCTTTCAGACTCATGTATGGCATAGAAGTTGTGATGCCAATGGAATACATTGTACCCAGTCTATGCATAACGTCACTCACAGGAATGGTCAACTATGGAGCCCTGGAAGAGAGGATCGCACATAGCAAATCTTGAAGAGGACCGATTTCTAGCTAGATTTCATCAACAAGTTCAAAAGGAGTATGAAAAGGCATGGCACAATTGCCACATCAAATTGCGCACCTTCAAGGTAAATGATCTAGTCTTATTATATGACAATAAATTTGATAAATTTCATGGGAAATTTAGGATGCACTGGCTACGGCCATATGTCATCAAGGAGACTACCAATAGTGGAGAAGTTTAGCTAGTTAAATTGAATGGAGGACCCTTCCCTGGGAAGGTGAATGGTAGCTAGTTGAAGCCATACACCGATGATCCAGCTAGATGACTATATGAGGGAAGCACTGACTCAGTAATATAGGAAACTAAAAGGAGGTCCAATACTATAAACTACATTTCCCGGGTTGGATAGCTGTGTGACAAGAGAACTGCACAGGATGAGGGAATGTCACATAGTCCACAATAGCATGTAGAGAGTTGTGCTACCAATGGAGAAACCCCATAGAACAGTGGGAAAGTGACCGTTAAAGTCACCGTTCATGATTTGACAATGAAAAAATGGCCAAGTGGAGTGGGGGGCAGAATTTAAGTTAGAATTTATGGGCAATATCTTTGATAATTTTCCACCAATCTAGCATTAATGAATTGATTTTGGGGGGAACGATCAGATTTGAATTCAAAATGGCCTATAAATTACATGTGGCCACCCAGCGGAAAACACTTTGCATATTGAGAAATAGTGAGTTTTGTTGTGTGTTGTGGATGAACCGCACATTTCGCAAAAAGAGCTACTTGATTGCCTAGTGTTCGATCAATTTCCAGAAACTGATCGCAAAATCATCTATGAAATTATTCTAGGAGCATAAGCCATGGACGTTGAAGCAATGACAACCGAGCGAGCTATTCCATAGGTTTCTATGGTAGTAGAGGGAGTTTCCTTGGAGGTTGCAGTTGCAGAGATATCAGCTGAGGTACCAAAGTCTCCACAGTCGCCTAGATCAAGGCCTACCTCAACCAAGGAGGTTCCCAAGAACAAGAAGGGCAAGGATGTTGTGAAACCGTAACCGATGCGCACATCTCCCAGAAAACACCCATAAAAGGATAAGCCCACCACATAGGAAAAGGGAAAGATGATTAACCTAGAGCCAGAAGAAGAAGAGATTGAGGAGATCCTAATGGATGATGAGCATGTTCGGGTGGAAACAGAGAATGTTGAAATTGAGGGGTCTGACCCCATCACTAAGTTGCCTGAGTATGTTCCTCTGTGTAGGGGCAATACCAAGGTGCCCAAAGACATTGATGAAAGTAAGGTTGTGCTTATTAGGAGGTCGCACTATGGTTTTGTTTGAGAATTAACTATTGTGCATATATATTGAGGTTGATTTAACCATTTAATTACTAGATCAACCATTTTATTTCCTTTAAGAATGATGGTTTTTACACCCTACTTCACATGGTCTTTGGCCACATTTGGAGGGATTTATTTGAGGGATACTAATCGATTTTGATGGCGATGATTTTCATGAGGAATTTAGGATTATGAATTTTACATGAACCATCGAGGATGAAACATTAGAATGGTATGAAATCATGGTAGAAAATAAAATTATCCATTGGTGTATTTTATTCAAGTAGTTATGAAGCTTTGGATCCTCAATATGAATAAGGTGATTTTGAGAAGGTTTTTAAGGATCATAGGATAACCACATGTGAACAAAAAAATGTTGTTGAAGCATTTCCCTCATTCCTTATGGGAGACCAACATGTGAGGGAGCCCTTCATATTTCCATTAAATACCTACATGAAGAGGATGTTACTAGTAATGGAGCATCCATTTAATCCACTTAGGTAGTTCAACAATTGGTAGGTTTTAGTACTTCTCATAATTCTATTCTAATGAAGTATTTTCTTGTGATTTTCAGGAAAGTAATTGAGGGGAATAAGAATCATATTTTTGTGTGTTTAAGGGAAATTGTCTATATTATATTTTCTTATTAGTAATTATTTTCAAGATGTTGATTTCTTTACCTTTAAGGAGACTCCATTTATAACACTTGTAGTGAAATTTTGAATATTATAGTGCATAATTTTGGACATTTGGCCAACCTTATGTTGTGGATGAACTTATAAAAAATGAGGGGTAAAAAAAGGGTATAACCTTTTTTCCTCATACATAATTCATAATTTTTTTTTTTTAACATTTAAACCATTCTTTTTAATAGTGATAATGCAAAAAAAAAAATTATTCACTCTCTACCATACAAACTTATAAAAAATTATAATTTGGATGATGAAAATATTGAAGATTTACATCCATCTACTTAGTATGATTTGTATGATTCTAAATGTACTTTTTAGTTAGAAAGTGTGTTTTTTCCACTAGTAATTATTAGGGGAAAAAGGACATTGAATTAATGTTTTATGACAAAATATGTTGTCTAGATCTTATTACTTCTAAGGGATACAAGGCTATCACTTAGAATCTGGAAATGGATTATAATTTCACTTTGTCACACACAACATGCATTAAATGTGTATTTATGCATATACATGAAGACATATCATTGTTTTAGTTGGGGGGATATGTTGGGTCTACGAATTGGTATCCTTTTTGCCACTCTTTTCCTTACCATTGTTACAAAATTTTCCCTCATAACCAAATCCTTTTATTCAGTTGTTCATATTTTTAACTAAGTCATGCTACTTTCTCACGCCACTTTAATTTATGCAGTATGTCTTGCATTTGATGAGGGATAATTGTTTTGGGTATCTTTGCTCACAAAATGAGAAAGAAGAATGATATAGGATACCCTAGTTGGTTAGGAAAATATCATTCTAGACAATGCAATGCTATTTTTCTAGGATTTTTGACATTGTTACACCAATACAATATCTTTGTCATTATTCTAACATTGATACTCTATTTTGTGCTGACAAAATTCTTGTTGCTACTTTTGGAAGCTTATGTGTATGTTATTACCTAATAGGGTTAACTACACCAATTGTGGTAGTAAGATTGACTTTTCTTGATAAAGTGACTGATTTAGCCATAACAATTCTAATTCAAAGTATTTTAGCTACTCGCTAAAAAAGGAACCTCTTATTGCATCAACTTTATTAAAAAGTAATTTGTTGTAACTTGTTCTAGGAAAAGACTTAATTTGAACAACATGAAAATGGAAAGATTCACATGGTTTTTCATTATTCTAATGCCAATATTAGATAAAAGGGATAAATACATAATAAGGGATATCTCTTCCCCATGCGACAATTCACATCATTGTTTTGAAACTATGGACCTTTTTGTTTTATTTTTAAAGCTAATGTAATCATCTAAGAGTTTGGGGTCCATTTATAAACTTATTTGTTAGCTTGTGAGTTTTAATTTCCTAAGCTCCCAACTAAGGAGTTAGGACCCTCCTCTTTAGTTGGGATGGATTTGTTTTTAGAGGTAGCATAATTAATTTAATTAATTTTCCTGTAGGTTATGCTATTTAAACTCCTCTTATTTTCATTTATTGTTGTTATAGTATTCTTGTTTCATATAGTGTTGTTACTACTTAATTGAGTTAGTTTGTAGAATACTTGAATACAAGCTACACATATTCCATCATAACTAATATCAGAATGATCCTTATTCATTTTTTGTTTCTATTGGTGTTCTATTTCCTACTACATATTTATGATTCATTGTTGTTACAAAATATTAGTTAGTTATAGTTGCAAGATGATACAATCTATTATGGAGTTGAATAATTGATTGCATTTCTAATTGCTAGCATAAGGGTTGATGATTATGTGCAGTTGTGGTTGAATTACTTTATGCAACTAAGGAATCAATTTCAAGGAGTTTTATTTTCCTTTTACAAGAGTGATCTTACATTGGATGAATGCTATTTCATTCTGCAATTTTGATTTCCATTTCAAGAGTTGTGTACAAAGATTCATTTTATTCAAGTGTGGTTTTAATAGTGAGACCTTTACTTGAATTGAATTATGTCCTTGGAAGTGTGAAGAGTTGCATTAACACTAGGTTTCATTAACTGCCAAGTTTATGTAGATGAATCTTAGTGATAATTGTGAACTAATCAATGCCATATGGAAATTGATGCTTTCACTTACTGTCCATGGTAACATTAAAATAAACATGCTTACCACATTTGATAATTTATGTGTAAGTGAATGAATTGTGTTATTAAGACAATCAATTTTTGCAATGATACCCTTATTTTAACTCCAACATTATGGCATGTTTTTCTTGTTGTAATTAATTTACAAATCACCAATCATGAGCAACGAGTACCTACTCTAAACCATAATCATATTTTACACTTTTTAATTGATGCAAATTCTCCAAGTTCCATCCTCTTTGGCACAATTATGATAGGTGACTCACGAGGTACTTGATTGAACCACACCCTACTTTAGCTGTTGGTACAATTATTTTTTCACTTTGCTTTCTTATTGAATAAAATGTCTGTATAACACAATATTTTGCAATGAAGAGTTTGGAAATAATTGGATTTCATGCTCCATTTTCATCTTGGGTGATATCCCCTTAAGCTTCTAAAATACTCCCATATATTCTTGTGGAAAGTATTTTACTTCTTATCTCCTCTCCTTAGTACACCCATCTAGGGATTTCTTTTCCTTTACTAACTCCTACCTAGATTAATTTTCTCTTTAAAATAGTAGAACATATTTATTACTATGATTGATCAATTTCTTAGTTTGTTTGTGAGTTACTGAAACATCTTGTGTTAGTGTTTATGTGCATTGATGATGAATGATTTTCCATCCTTATTGAGGTGGTAGTAATTGGCTCTTTGCATGGATATTGCATCATGCATATGCATGTAGGGACACCCAAACACAATTTCATGTACATCAAATCAAACTACATCCAATTCTAATTCGTCCTTAAATTAAAAATGATAGTAAATTTTATTCCACATTAGTTTGCTACCTTGATTTTCACATCATTATTTATACACCATAATTGAAATGGGACAGGATTATCTTAAACCTTCAATCCAAGTCTGTTGGCTGGATCCATTACTATAATACTAACCTATGAGTTTGAGTCAAATAACACATTGATCATTTCCTTCTTGACTTGAATATGAATATGGAGGAGTTTGGCCATCTCCTTCTCTTCCTAGTCATGAAGGTTACTCAAATTCACTTCCTCATGCATTGAGGTGTAAAGGAAATAATTTTCCACATCAAAGATATTTTCCACCTAATTGCTCAAAATTATGGAAAGAAGATTATTTTTCTTCCCAACCTTATTATGGTTCTTTGGGTTCATCTCTAGATGAAATTTCCACCACTTCTCCTCAGTGTGACTATCAATGTTGCAATGATTATAATGATCAATAAGATTGTTACATTGATATGCAATAACCACTAACTTCTTTTCCTTTCCCATTTCCCACTTCATCCCTTCTTTATAATCTTCTTGGCTCTCTTTCTATTTTAAGCCACTTGATTTCCCTTTATTTTAGCCGGTATTTTCCAAGTATTATGTAGACATGCCTCATCCACTATTCGTAGTTTAAGAAAAATTGCTTTCATTTTGTAGATGCCTATGCGAACCACTAGATACTTGAGGAGTAGATCTAGGTTCTTGGGAGACGTACTCATCATGACGAACATCTCAATATATTTAGCATTGTACTCTTCTACATTTTTACCATGCTTTTCCTTGAAGTAATGTCATCAACTTCATTGGTCTTCTATATTGTTGATAGGGTGGAATTGGATATTTATGGTGGTAGTAAATTCCTCTCATTTAGTTACTAATGTATCATTCTCCAACATAAGTGTCTCCATATGGCATTCCCACTAGGTTAGGACATGGAACACTAATATCAACCAAGCAAATGATATTTTATATTTCTCATCTGTGTGGTGAACACTAAAATGTACTTCTAGTTCAACCAATAATTCAATTTTAAGGCATTGATCTCACCTTGGTATACCTTTATCTCAACCTTTGCTTCCATATCATTCAAAAGTGGGTGCTTTTTCCTCGATTCTTTCCTAGACTCTTTTTTATGTTTTCATGATACCCTAATTTTCCTTGATGTGGGAACCTTCATCTTCTCTTATTCCAAACTTGTTTGGTAATGCTTCCACGAGGACCTTGTTGTTGTTAATAAACACTACTTTTGCTTCTAGCCTCGAGGATCTTTCCTCTGCCGACTTAGAGTTATTGTAAATAAGTTCATCGACATAGGTTTTGTGGCCTTCATGTTAGGACATAGATATGATTTTGCATTTTTCATTTAGACAAATTCATAAATCATGTACAACTTCCAAAAAAAACTTGACAATTTCAATTTCAAATTTTAATAATTTATATTTAATTTAATAAATAAATAAAATAAAAATTAAAAAAATAAAAGTGACAAAATCCAACGTGCCTGAATGGAAGCCAATCAGATTCCATCCTAAACATGATATTTAATCTTACCTTTTGTAGAGAAATTAGAACTTATTAATTCTTAGTATGGCAAAAGTATTACTCTATGAAAAGAAGCTAATCCATTAACAATTCGATTGAAAAATTCTTTGATGTTAAAGTAATAACTAAAAACAATTACAACTCCGTGAAAAAAAAAATGTCCCTATATGATAAGACATGCAGTAATTTGTAAACGTATGATTATTACGGTTAGAACCCATCATTCTAAATGATAAGATTTCGAAATTGAAAATAAATGGCCCATACCAGTGAACACATTTGACATCTTCACTAGGGATAAAGAAAAATCTTATTTGATTGAAGTGCCTAGGATAAACTGTCCTCCTTATTGGTACGTGAAGAGGGAGGCCGAGAAGTTATATTCTCAAGTGATGAAATAGGCATAAAGGGAAACCAAAAGCTCTATATCCAACGTAAACTAATAATTTCGAACTGTAACAATTTCATTTCAGAATGGACCAATCCAATATACCATGCAATTGAGGAAACAAAAAGATAAAACGAAACTTAAGAACTTATTTACTGTGATTTGACATTCACCACTTCTGCAAAAGCTACGCATTTCTAAGAAGATCTCGTTCATGGTTTTTAGACTATTTTAGAGTGTCCAATTAATTTTATACTGGTTCATGGTTTTTAGACTATTTTACAGTGTCCAATTAATTTTATACTGGTTTGTCATTGCCCATTGACAAACCATCCGGACAAGTAGAATCACATTCTGTGAGAGACAAAGGGAATAAGAAGGCCACAAGATGTCCAGAATAGAAATTCCCATTGATGGAACTAAAAGAGTGAACAATATCTTGAAAAAAATAGGTAAAGACATTAAGAAGTCTATGCAGATATTTTGACTTACAAAATTCTTCTCCTACTTATGTGCAATATATTCTGAACATATAAAAAATGTGGGCGGGTGTGATTATGATTTATAACATGGAAACGATTCGTGGCCAAACTTATGCCCATAATTATGTGGAATATACTCAGGACATTAAAAAATTGAGTCCTGTGTTGGAGAATGCATTTAAAAGGAGTATCTAATTCTAAGATGACACATTTTTTTTGGGTTTGGATGGAGCCAAGGTTCTCCCATCTGAGGGATGGGTTAGTATTTTCTTGGTAACTTCGAGAATGATACCAACATGCTTGCTCGGTCTTGACCTGCCAACTGAGCATATCTTGAACCTGACGATGTTCAAATATGCGGAGTGGTGATTTATTGATGATGAGAATATCTTGAACTTGATGGTGTTCAAATATGTGGAGTGGCGATGTATTGATGATGGTGCGATGCACTTGATTGACCTGATCCGCAAGATTTGGAGGACTTAGTGATAAAAACTGTAAACTGTAAACTGTATAGGATTTTTTTTCTGTATTAGGAATCAGTTAAATAAGATTACATTGGAAATATCAACAATAAATGACTGAAATAAATTTGATTAGCTGAAACTGCACTAAGACATTTGGATGAATGGTTTGGACACTTAGTAGGTGGTTGGAATTAGATTCTCCAACACTACCACTTAATTACAACCACGTAAAACGTAATTAATATGTCGTTTGGTCTATATCTTAGCTAGACTTATAATTTAAAAAAATTGATTTCAACTAGATTTATTTTTGTTTTTTCTTCTTCCTGATTCTATAGCCTATAGCCTCTAAATTGCTTTAACATTTTCTTATTGTTGTATCCTTCAAACCTTGTTTCAACATTGTCTTATTGTTGTATACGTCAAACCTTAGTTTCTTCATTTGATGGTGCAAGTCTTCCATTGTTCGAGGTTGTCTAAGTATGTCCTGGACTTCTTCAAAAAAAGGCTTGTATGTGGGATGTTGTCACATACTATCTACTTTAGTACATTTTGCATCACCAATCTCCTGCAACATAAGACTATAATACAATTTCATCTCTTCAGGTCTCTAATACCTCAAAAAAATTATTAATATTTTGATCATCCAAGCTATCTTCAAGGATCATTGTTGAAAACTCTACGCAGACCTTATCAAGCCATGGTTTTGCAAGCCATGCTTCAAGGAAATTTAATTGTTTTTCATAATCATTATGTGTGCGCACGCACTGGAAAACAATATTTGAATTAAAAATATTTGCAGAACCACATTAGTTTTGTTCCTTCTGCTCTGGAATGAGAGCTTTCTCTTTTTGTGTTTCTTTCTCTACCTCTATGTCTGTTCGTGTCTTTGTATTTGTCTCTATCTCTTCCACTTTTGTACTAACTTGTGTTGTTGCGAACAGGCTGTCTCCCACTTTGTTTTCAGATTTAAATGGGCTTCTCTCACTGAGTAACATCATGTCAATATGATGTATATGTTGCATCATTTGCTTGTGGCTTTTCTCATTGAATAACATCATGTCTATATGATGTTTTTGGTGCATCCTCTACAACCATTCATCATTAGTCAACAAGTATTCATCAAAGTTTACATCAACAATACTTATTGTTGGATTCACCCTAGTATTCACTATTCCAATGAAAACTTCACTGTCATTAGCAAGCTTTGTTGTTGGATTCACCAAATTGTTATTAACAAACTTTGTTGCTAGAATTGCCAAAAATTTTAATAGCAAGCTCTATTACTCGATTCATCAATTTTTCATCAACAAGCTATGTTGCTGGAATCACCAAAATTTCATCCTCTTGCAATTGTGCATAGTGGGATTCACAAGCATTTATGCACTCCTCCTCTGATTCATCTGGAAATTTATCACAAACATCATCCACTTGTGGCTGAGCATAGTGAGACATAACAAAAATCTTATCTTCAACTTCAATGCTCCCCCTTTACACCAAAACACCTTTCAAGGGTATATCCTAGGTCTCCTTGGATGTCTTGGCTTCTAAATTAGGGAAAGACTCTTAGCCTTTCCCATTTGCTGAGTGCTAGTGTGTAGCTTAACAAATAAATGCACTTGCAGACATAACGGTTCTCTAAAACAAAAACATATTTGTGATGGATTCTCTATTGTCATCTCTATCTTTGGCCTTGCCTATGGCCCATGGTGGCAACTTGCAACAACAATGGCTCAAGAATCTCAAATTGATTATCTTTCAAAAAAATCTTTATTGGAATTTCTCACAAGAACAAGACTTCCAGAAATGTTTTCGCAAAATCCTTAAAAAAGAAAAATTCCTATTCTATTAAAAAAAATCTCTTTTTTTTTAACAAAATAGGCTCCCTACTTTTTTAAAGGAATTAAAAAAAAAAAAAACACTTATTTTACTAAATGAGGTCAGGAAATGTTTCCTAATCCTTCTCCCTAGAGTACAATTTGTATTTACATATAAGTTTTCATTTCAACCCAATTTTCCAAAGGACCCATGTCATGTGGTTTTGAACCTACTCTACAAAACTATATCCTTTTTCATCTCTTCCTCAACATCTATAGCCAATTATTACTTACAAGGTATGATGATGTGCTCTTTCGAATCCAACATGGAAAATTCATAGAGTTTTGTATTCTCTACATTCATTACTAAGTAAATGCACAAATATGGGGATAGCTTGATTATTTAAGAATTATCTCCCACATTTTTTAGTATCTCAAAAATACCATATCTCAAAGTCTTCATTTTTTTTCCTTAATCTTGTAGCATCTCCTTGTTTAATTGTAACCAAACTCTATATTCCACTATAAATAACCTCTTTGTACTATTTTTATCATCCCCGACCTCATACTATTCATGTGGATTCTTTAGTGCCTCATATACTTGCAAATGAATCTACCTAATTTTCTTAACACATTTTTCTAATCATAAAGAATCATCTTTGAGATCCTCCCTCGCTACTACTTACTACCAATATACAACATCCAAAGGTGAAGGTGGAAAAAATCCAAAACATTTTTCAAATGGGGACATGGCAATAGAAGTGTGCACTACTTTGTTATAAAATCGTTGTATGTGTGCTTGATTTTCATCCCAAGTATCTAAATCCTTTTGCTTGTAACCCCTCAAAAGTTGTACCAAATTTATGTTGACTATTATTTTCCCATTTATTTGTGAATGAAATTTTCTCAACATATTTAACCTTATGTGCATCTCCTTCTATAGCATACTCCAAAAGACAGAAATATGGTGTACCTATTTGAAACTAGTTAAAATAACAAGTTTGTTATGTATTTCCCTCTAACGGTCTTTTTGTAGGCATGAGAATGCATATCTTGCTAAACCTTTCAACTACCACAAACAAGTATTTATGCCCCTTTCTGGCTATTGGTAATCCACCAACAAATTCCATGGAAATGTTTTTCGAAGGATGAGTGGGTATAGATAAGGGATGGTATAGACCCTTTTTCCTATTACTAGGCTTGCTAGTAGAACAATGTATACACATTCTAATGGACCTTACTATATATTATTGCATTATATGAAAAAACAAACACCTTTGTAAGTTTACCATTGTCTTTTCCACTTTTAAATTCTCTATAACCTTGGACGAACACAAAGCTTGTCTAGCCACTCACCTTTAGGAATCCAAAGCTTGTCTAACTATAGTGTAACCCATTCTAGAGATGATACTCAATGGTTTTTTCACCATCATATACATGTCTTTGATTTGAAATTGCTAAAACATATCCTTGAATTATTTATGCACTATATATGCCTACTTCCATGTATCGTGGTTGAAAGGATCCATGTTAATGAAATTCCCAAAGCTATAATTTTTGAAGTTGGTGGCCTTAAAAGTGTGTCAACCAACTTGTTTGTTCTTCCCTTATACATGATTAATAAATGAAAATGTTTTAGGAACCACATTCGCTTTTAGTGTCTCTTATGTTATAGATTTATTTGGACCTACACACACTATAGTAGTTGCTAATCTGTGTGGATGAAGGTTTCCTTTCCCATCATATAATGTTTCCACTTTTTTACAACCTGTACTAGGAAAAGGGTTCCTTGTCATAGGTTAGGTAGTTGAGGATTTCCCATGAAATAAATTTCAATGGTAGCATGCATTCCTTCCTTCCTACTTCAAGACCACTCCCATGGAATACCCACTTGTATATTTCACCACATTGAAGGGTTGTTGCATGCTTGGTAACATAAGAACGAGCGTTTGACTAATTTTATTGTTTAATTTTTCAAAGTCCTCTTGTTGTCCCTTCTCCCACTAGAAATTATTGCCACTCACAGTTATAACATGGAGTGGTGTAGTTACTACTAAACCAATGTTATAAATTTTATCAGGTACTAATTTGTCCCAACAATACTCCTTATTTCAAAGACATGTGTAAGCATTAACCACTTCATGATGGCCTTAACCTTCACAACATACATATGGATCACCCCTCCACTAATAACATAGCATAAAAACATCGATGACTTATACACAAATGCCTATGTTTGAATATTTTTAAGTAGCTAGAGCTTATACAAAGTCTCTAACACCTACATCAAGTGTGATATGTGCTCCTCCAAGTTAGCATTGTAAACCAATATAACATCCAAGTAAAAAATAACAAATGAATTTAGATAAGGAAAAATTATTTCATTCATTAGTCTCATGGATGTGGTTATTGAATTAACTAACCAAGAACATACAAACATTGTATGGTTTTGATGGTAGTCTTCCAAGTGTCCTCTACTTTGACACAAAGTTGTGATTATACCTTGATTTTAAATCCATCTTGATGAAATATTTTTCCTTTTTTAATTGATCTAATTAATCGTCAATATTAGGTAAGAGATACCTATTCTTAAGAAGAATCTTATTGTACACCCTATAATTAATGCACATTCACCAAATCCCATTCTATTTGTCACAATTATAATGGGTGACCCAAAAGATGGGGTACTTGGTTGAATCACAACATATTTTAGCTATTGGTGCAATAACTTCTTCACTTTGTTTTCTTCCAAAACAAAATTTTTATACAACCCAATGTTTGGAAATGGACAGTTTGCAAATAATTGGATTTGGTGTTCCATCTTCTATTTCGAATGTATCACTTTAGGCTCCTAAAACAATCCTCTGTATGCATGTAGCATGTCTTTCAGTTCCTTTCTTTGTTTTCTACTACACCCTTCCAATGATTCCTTTTTGTTTATTGAGTCCTCATTAGTATAACTCCCTGTTCCAAATACTAAAACATATTCCTTTCTATAATTTATTAATATTTTATCTTGGTTGGCATTCAACAGTGACATGTTACACTTTTCTTTATGTATGCTAATAATGAATCATTTTCCATACTTGATGAGGTGATGGTAGTTGGCTCTTTTCATGAAGATTTCACCTTGCATATACATCTAGGGAACCCCAAACATAGCTTCATGTATATAAAATGGAACTCCATCTAGTTCTACTTCATCAATAAAATTAACATTGATAGAAAATTTTATTCTATAGTATTTTGTTACATTGATTTTCACTTCCTTATTTACCCATTTCCATATATGCGGGATATGATGATCCTGAACCTCCAATGAAAGTTTTCTTGTGAACCTAAGTCAAACAATTGATTGATCTTTTCCTTCTTGACCTGCATCTTAATATGGAAGAGTTTGGACATATCCTTTTCATCCTAGTCATGAAGGCTATTCAAAATCACTTCCTTATGCATAGACATGCAAACAATATTCTTGTCCACTAATTTCCACCAGATTGCTCAAATTTGTGGCAAGAAGATTCTTTTTCTTTCCATCCTTCTTTTGATTCTTTGGGTTGATCTCTAGATGCAATTTCTATCACTTCTCGTCATTGTGACCATCAATTTTATAGTAATTTCAATGATTACTAATATTTCTACATTGATGTGTAGTAGCCATTATTTAATTTTCCTTTCCCAATTTCCACTTCTTCCCTTAGAAGCCTCTTCATGCTTTTTCAATTTTGAACCACTTGATTACCCTTTCTTTTAACTCATGTTTCCTAGCTATTATTTTTGTACACATGCCTCATCGACTATTCTTAGTTTGAACCACATCACTTACTTTTGTAGATGGCTACATAGATACCTAGAGATTTAAGGATGACATATAGGCTCTTGGGAGAGATACCCATCATGATGGTCACCTTACTAAATTCAGTGTTGTAATATTTTACATTATGCCCCTGCATTAGCTTAAAGTTGTGCCATTAGATTTATTGGTCCTCTACATACTTGATAGGGTAGAATTAAGAATTTTTGCTAGTTTTAAACTCCTCCAACTTAGTTATTGGTGGATCACCCTCTAGCCTATGCGTCTCCATATGTTTTTTCACTAGATTAGGGGCCTCTAACTTCAAACTAGCAAATGATATTTTTATTACTCATCAATGTGGTAAACATTAAAATATGCTTCTAATTATTGCAACCAATAATTCAATTTTAAGGCATTGATCTCACCTTGGTGTAGGTATGTTTCAACTTTAGCTTCCATCTTGAATAAGGTTATGAATGGGTAATGACAATTTCGTTTCCTCTTTCTTGAATTCTTTGTTAGACTCTTCCTAAGTTAGAACCTCCATCTTCAACCATTCCAAACCTATTTGCTAGAACCAAATTTTTACTGATATCCATTTCTTGTACTTCTAACCCCGAAAATTTTTATTTTACCAACTTAAAATTATTATAAGCAAATTTATGCACCTAACTAGAGTTTTGTTATTTTAGCATTACACCCTTAGTAAACCCCTACAACTTTTCACAAAAATCGTACAACTTCAATTTCAAATTTTAACCATTTCTATATATAAAATAAAATATCTAAAACCGTTTGAATTACCGTACCCATCCAATTACATCCCTGCATATGATATTTATTCTTATTCTCAAGTGCCGATCAATTAGCAGCGTATTAATTATTTATTATTGTATGATTACAAACCGTGAACGCTTTTGACATCTTCACAAGCGATAAAGCAAAAGCTTACGACTACCGATTTCACAAATTCACCTGGATGGTAGATATTTTGTTGCCATGAAAAAAAAAAATATTAAAAAATTAAATGGTGGTGTTTAAATTTTTTTCAGTAAAAATCGATTCAATTCAGTGTCATTAAAGAGTTTTTCGGTGACTTAAAATTTGACCACTCTAACTTAAATTTTTTCAAATATTTCTACCGGATTTTATAATAATCTTACAAAAATTTCCATTATTTCCCTGCAACTAATTTGTTAGCTTTTTAGACTAAACTAAAGCTTTTTGACCGGAGTGCCGAGGGTAGAGTGTCCCTATCAATAGGTGAATACGGAGGGAGAGAAAACATTAGATTCTCAAGTGATGAAATAGGCGTAAAGGGAAACTAATTATTTCTAACCGTTAAATTTCACTTTAGAATGGACAAATCAACATACAAGCGAAATGAGAAACGAAACTTCAGAAATTCTTTGCCTTGATTTGACATTCACTATTTCTGCAAAGATTGAGGCATTTCTGAGCTGATCTTGTTCGTTGTTTTTAAACATTTTTAGTGTCCAGTTAGTTTTTAAACAAACCATGTGGACGAGTTGAAACACATTCCGTGAGAGAAAAAGGAATAAGAAGCCCATGAGATGTCCAGGACAGAAACTCCTGTCATAGGATGGAAGTAAAGGCATTCAAAAGTTTGTGCAAAAATTTTGACCTGTGGAGAAAATTCTGTTCGCAATTATACGGAATATATTCAGAACACATAAAAAATTGTGGACATGATAATGCTTTTACGACATGGAAGTGACCCGTGGAGAAAATTCTGCCCATAATTCTGTGGAATATATTCAGGCCATTAAAAAAAATGAGAGTCCTCCCATTGATAAATGCATTCAGAACAGGGAGAATTCATTTTTAGGAGCAGGCATATTCTTTTTTTTTTTTGGTTTCGAGATTCTAGGTTCTCCTATCCGAGGAATGAGTTAGTATTTTTTTTGGCATGTACGAGATTGAAAATGCTGTTCACAACGTCCGGAGTGGGTCTGATCCTCCAAATCTGAACTATGGCATGCAACTTACTTTTAAATCTTTCTTTCAACGTAAAGAAATTAATGTAACACTGGTCATTTGTTTGAGAGGCTTTTCGCTGGACAACAACGGAAGAAAGACAGGCATCTCTACTGCATAGAAAGTATTTTAATAGCTGGACGTTGGATTTTACAACATTAATGAGGTGGATCACACTGTTTACAAAATGTTAGGAAGCCTAAGAACCCCTTATCAAAGAATTTTATGAGATTCCATTATCAGATTACAATAAGGTTCTTCACTTTAAATTCTTGTCGAATATATTAAATTAATGGAATATATTGGCAACAGCCGTGTTCCTTGAGATATAGGCCGAAATATATTAAATTAGTTAAATAAATGGGTATAAGTTACAGTGATAAATATGTATATGCTTGTTTACTGAGATAAAGGTTAAAGGTTTTGATGTTTCCATTCGAACGTTAGAATTGGATTCGACAAATTAAATTGAAGAAAGAGAGATATAGGTTGGGACGTTTTTGTTATTCAATTTAGAAGAAGTAGATTTTTATGTTATAGGTATATTTGGTTTTAAAATTTAAATTTAATTATGGACAGTTATTAAGTGCAGGGTAATTTTTATGGAATATTTTACAATAATTAGGTTGATAGATCTATATATTTGAGAATAGGGTGTCCATAATTTTAATTTAACTATTAATAATTATTTGGTGTAAAGTAAGGCATTAATTTCTATAGAGTATTGTGCCATACTTTTAATACTATATATAAGTATAGATTAATTCTCACTCTCTAAAGATCAAATATCTCGAGATGAAAACCTCTTTCTAAGTGTAAATTAATTTTTACTCTCTAGAGATCAAATATCTCAAGATGGAAACCTTTTTCTAAGTGCAAAACTTATAGAAATGTTTGGACGTTAAGAGATTTGATTCCTCTTGTTTGTTAGTAGATTCGGATTGCACATAGATCTATGCGCGAAGGTGGGTCTCTTGTCCCACAAACAATGGAGTCTCATACACCAATTTGGTGTTTGGCTTGCCTCTAACCTTAAAATTGGATAATAATAATAAAAATAATAGTAATGTTTTAACAACTAAAAAAAATCATTTGTTTTATATAAGATACAAATGATTTAGTATTTGATATTGATAAACTTTCTATCTCTCTATAATATTAGAA